>JANITW010000007.1:6417431-6427978 GCA_027564335.1 Erythroxylum williamsii
CACCCAACATTGCAAATATTTTTCAGGACAGAGATAGTAGACTCCTAGCTCCAGAGATAGACTTTTCCTGCCGTGTGGATCTAGTTGGCAAGAGAAGTTATGGCACACAGGTCGGTCAGCTGGGATGTGATTTTGGGGATGACCTAGTTTAGGCTTTTGTATCAGTTTCCTTTTTGGAGTAATGTACTTAGACTTTGGAAAACTGATAGACTTGTATATTTCTTTTTGATGATAATGAAATGAGAAATTTGCTTGGTTCCAAAATTTAGTGATTTTTATATTACGGTTTTATTATATTGATGCCATGTGAAGTATAGTAGTGATCATTCGTAGTGCACCCATATCGTCGGATATATATCGGAATGACCTACGGGCGTCCCGGTGCATACCCTACGGTAAGGGGGCGCTACAATTAATGGATTAGCGACTCGTATGGATCAACTTCTAACCATTATGGCCCTTAATCAAGCTAATAATGGAGGAATACCTAAAGTGAATCACACGTTATTACAATGCTTATTATACGATGTATAAATGCACAAGAAGGGGGGTTGAATTATGTACTTCCCCTTTTTGAAAAATCTTCAAAAACGTTTTGTCAAAAGAAAAACTTGTTCTTTTCACAGATGCTACTGTAAATCAAGGTTAATCGTATTCTCGAAAACCTGTTAGAAAACTAAGTAAAAACGAAACTTTGAACGATAAAAGAGATAAGGATGGAGAGAAGTTGACACAATAATTTTTATACTGGTTCACCCCAAACCGTGGGCTACGCCCAGTCCTCAGATGTCTTTTTGAGATTTCACTATCTCTCAACAACTTTACAAGTATTCTTTCTTTCTGAGCTTCCTCAGGTCTCTTTACACTCAGTATTCTTTTACTCTTAGCCTCTGCAGGCTATCTGTACTACTTTCTTACAGAAAGATGTTTCGAACTTCGTTACAGTAATATAGCTCTAGCTATTTGCACAATAAACTCTCAAGTAAGCTTTTTAACGTTCACGTATATGTATATCAGCTAACTTTTCAATCTTTGGCTTCGACTCATATTTATAGCCTTCGTCTGTAACTGCTTCTTGAATCTTGCTTCTTGATTCTTGAAAGAAACGGTTATTCAGTTGAGTTCTGTAACTAACTCGAACTGACTCTTGATTTGCTTTCGTCTGCTTTTTCTTTCGTCTGTTTTTGGCTTCCGTCTGCTTCTGTCTGCTTTTCATTCATCGTCTGTTTTTCTATCTTCCGTCTGTTTTTCTATCTTTCGTCTGCTTTTCATTCATCCGTCTGTTTTTCAACTTCGTCTGCTTTTTATTCTCTGTCTGTTTTTCAATCTTCATTATTTGTACTTCATCAAAATCATTAATGTAAAGTCATTTTGACTTAACACTACCATTTTCCTTAATTGTTGAAATCGCGACTCATGAAAGCCTTTAGTAAAGAGATCAGCTCTCTGATTCTCTGTAGGAATATACTCCAGTTTTAACTCACCTTGCTGTTGTAGGTCTCGGAGATATTAATATCTAAGTTTGAAATGTTTTTTCTTTCCATGGAATACCGAATTCAATGAGATGGAAATTGCCGCCTGATTATCCACATATATCACAGTAGCTGAAGTTAAATGAACTTGTAGATCTCCAAGTAATTTCCTAACCCATACAACTTACTTTGCTGCTGTGGTTACGGCCACCAATTCAACTTCAGCTGTTGAGAGAGCTACCAGCTCTTGTTTCTTCGAACTCCAGGAAAAACACGCTGATCCTAACGTCAAACAGTATCCAGACGTGCTCTTCATGTCTTCAGTTGCTCCACCCCAATCACTGTCTGCATAACAATTGATACTAATAAAGAATAATGAAACATTCTTCTTAATTACTTTAGGGTAATTAATCATGTATTGATCATTCAACTACTTCCATATAATTCATGTTATATCTAATGACTATCAACTAAGCTATCTTGACTAAAACATATCATAAATAGTACTAAACCTGTATATTTGTTTAAGTATCTTCATACTTTAGTCTATGAGATTGATTATTTTGTCACTAAACTATAACTAACTGATTGGTTATAAGGCATAAACCAACAATTTTACACTTGTACTAAGTCAATGTTTAAGTATCTTATACCATATCACTATATCACAATTAGTTATTGTTGGGACTGTGGGTTAGTGAGAGAATTCTACAAGATTCTTTATAGTGAGTATTTGCTTAAATCTTATAAATTTCATCTTAACTATCATCATAATTAAGAGAAATTACCTAATAGATGCTTGGATCTTTGATGAGACCTTAGCTCTTTTTGCATGTCCAATGGCTTTAATGATCTACAATGCATTACTGTCTAAACAATGCAGGGAAATATATCAAGTTCATTAAAGAACTTATTGATCTAAGTAATCATTTCCACTAAATAAAAAATATATTATGGCTTAATTAGCAACTCTTGCTGCATTGGAACCTTTATAATCTCAAAGAAATAATGTTATAAGTAAAATATACTTTAATCAAGATTTACTTTTAAATTATATAACCTTGAACTCAAATATCAATTTATATATAGAGTAATGAATATCTTTAATACTTCATAAGTATTAGATATATGAATACTAATCACTTTTTATACGTTATCTATATACTTAGACTTAAAATAAGTAAACAACTTCAATATCTTGTATACTTTTAATTATACAAAGGCATTAATTCCAATTGGATATAATGTTAAGAGATTTAAACTTTTCAAATTTTATATTACTCACATAACTTATCTTAAGAACCGTTCTCATATAAGTACATATTGAAATAAACATTTTGTTCAATGTTTCTGTAAGATTATATCCAACTTTTTGGATATCTCAAAATCCTTTGTAACTAATCTAGTTTGAAAATTATTGGATAATATATGCTCCAACTTAGCATCATATCTTTAAATCAATAACTTTGACTCTTTCAAAGACGTAGTATTTCATATCTAATATGAAAGCTTACTAATTGATTTAATTAAAATTATTGCAATTAAGTCATTATTTTAACTATGCAAGAAATAAATATTACATCATTCAATATTAGATATTATACATTTCTCCTTACACAAATCCATACTCTTATTAAATTTAGTCATGAAGATATTCATTAGAGAATCTCATTCCTTATAGATAACCAAAATATTTAAATTTCATCACTTTGATATCATTAAAGTGATTTAACATTCTTACTGCTTAATTTCTATTTATATTTAAATAATTTGAACTTTTCATAAATTTAAATCAAATTTTCATTTAATACATATGCCTATATCACATATAGTAATCTAATGAAATACAAGTATCATCCTTTTGTGAATTGTTATCATATTATAAGTGTAAACTGCATCATGTTTTAAGGCATAGTTTGATATGTGTTTAGCTGTTAATTCAATCATTTAGTATGTGTTTAGGTTAGAATTGTGTTAGTTTATTAATTATTTATGTTTTAAGTGTTTTATAGGTCAGTACAATTCTTTAAGCTTAAATATTATGTTTTTGAGGTATCTTGATGTGTTTGCTAATGTTTCAGAGTCAACATAAAAAAACGGAGGAGTTTCAGAGAATGGCCCACGATCGTGGCTTGCGTCGAGTAGAGACATAAGTACTCACGAACGTCAAGTTTTGAGCGATTTTTTTGGACTTTTCAGACCCTAGAAAAACTCTAGAGTTATGTAAAACACAGGAGGATATAAAAAGAACAAAAAAAAAGGCAGTAAAAAGGAGCTTTTTTCATCCCTAGAGAGAGATTATCGAGAGATACAGGAAGAAAAGAAGGAAGAGAGAAGAGGAGAAGAAGCTGACCTAAAGAACTTGCCAAATGAGGAGGTTTCTCAACATCACTGCCTCTCATCATCCAGATTGTATTTCTTGTTCTTTAGTTTTACTATTGTATATAATTGGATTGAACAGTTGATGATAAGATCTAAAATGTCGAGAGGATGTTCTAAACTCACATTCGTAATTTTATTCTTGAATTAATGAGAATCTGATTATTTATGTGTTTATTGGATATTGTCGTGGTTTGATTATGCTATTGCATAATTTGATAATAAACTGAGAGGGTAAATGAAAAACCATTAAATTGGACTACCGAGAGTTAGATGATTCAATAGAAACCATAATTAAATCATATCAATAATTTGTGCAGAGAGAGATCTTGTATAAGGTTTTGATAGTCTATTAGGGAACTTCATATCTAATTAGGGTTTTAGATAGGCTGTGAATTGAGATATTGCAACCTCTATATTATGAATTAGGGTTAATGGTTATAACTCGAGAGAGAGTAATTAACCCTAGGATAGTCTAGAACCAACAATCCAATAATTTATAATTAGATAGGTTAGCACTAAGGATAGGTAAAATTCCCTTTCTATCAATTGATAATTTCTTTCTGTTGATTCTTGGGTGTGTTGTAAATTGCTAAATAATTAGTATTTTCGTGTTTGATTCTTAATTTGATTGATTGAATTAAATTCTCGCATTAGTTTCGTTGTATCTTAAATTTATGTTATTTATTTCTGGCCTTAGATTTAGGATTAGATTAGTTCACTCCTTATGGGATCGACACTTTTGGTACTATACTACGAGTTATGTGCTTGCAGAATATCAAGGGTTAATAATTAAAACTTACACAAAACAAAACATCAATCAAGTTTTTGGCACCGTTGTCGGGGAGGCGATTAGTCTGTTTAGTTAGCTTTTAGTTTCCATTCTTGCTTTTTATTTATAAATCTGTGCGCTTACATGAATATAAGAGTTACGAGAAGTTCGAGTTGTTCAGCTGAAACCTTAGAGCTAGAGATCACTTGATTAGAATGATCAATTAGGAAAGCTCATCGTGAAGAAGAAGAAGAAACCACAAAAGCAACAATGGCCGAGGAATTTTAGCAAGATTTAGATCACAGAGCAAACTAAGGACATAAACAAAGAACCCTTATGGATTTCATGAGACGAGGGCTCAATGTGGCTAACCAAGGAGTAACTAGGCCACCCGTACAACCAGACTCTTTTAAAATTTAACCAACCCTCTTAAACGTGCTTAAATAGAATGTGCAATTCTATGGACTAAAGAATGAAGATCCCAATACACATATAATAAATTTTCTTGAAATCTGTGACACCTTTCGATACCATCAGATGTCGGTGGATGCGGTAAGAATTAGGCTTTTCCTTTTTACCCTAAGAGATAGAGCAAAGGCTTGGTACCACTCCCTCAACCCAGCCAATGTTACCACTTGGGATCAACTAGTTTGTGCCCTTTTAGACAAGTATTTTCCCTTACCAAGACCACGAAGATTATCAACGAGATTAACAACTTCCAACAAAGTGACAGGGAATCGATATATGAAGCTTGAGAACTATAAAAGGACATGCAATGAAAATGCCCACATTATAACTTACCTAAGGAGTTCTTGTTGCAAACATTCTATACCGGAGTAATCCCACATACAAGAGACATGATTAATATAGCTTCAGGAGGATCATTGATGAGAAAGAGGGTAGATGAAGCAGAAGAGCTGATAAAGGAGATGGCAAGTAATAGCTACCTATGAACGAATGAGCAAAGTAGACAACCCACTACCTTCTGAGAACAAAAAGGAGTTTAGTTATTGATCAAATGATAGAGATGTAGGTGAAAATTGACAACTTGACTTGATAGCTCAACAATATAAAGGCTTCGTCCTTAACTTCATTAAAAGCCATACAACTATAATGTGAACTCTATGGACAGATGGATCATGATACGGTGGACTGCTTCTTGATGAAGGATAACGATCTGGAGCAAGTTAGTATTATTAGAAAATTTAACAAAATGTGAATTTAAGGGTAAAAATATCCCACCAAAGAGAAAACATTATATGATGTGGCTAAGGTTTAGGTTACAATGATTTAGAAAAGCCAGTGCATTTCTAGGTGAAGCATCACATTATACGAATGCTACTACACATCCAGATGAAGCATCACCTTCTATTCCTACTATTATACCATCCAACATTCTTGCTACATTATCTACTAGCCCTACACCATTCACCACCCCTATATCAACAGAAATATTACGGGTAAATGCTGCAGATGAAGGAGGCGACCTCCCGCCTGGAGCTAAAAGAGTTGATGGAAGAACGTGCATTACAATTGTTAACAATTTGTAAGTAAAATTTTAAAAATTTTGTGATACATGATAACATCATAAGTTTATCTTCAAGTTATAGGTTTTAATTTGAAAATAATCTAAAATAACTTATATATTAGGTTGGTTATGTCTGAAACGTGCTCAAGAAATATCTCATCCAAGTTTAAGGAGGGGATAGATCTTGAGGGTTATATATGGAAGAATGTCTCTCAACCAAAAAAGGATTTTTATTATCAGGAGTTTAAGGTAAACAAAATATATTCTTTAATCTTTTTTATTTTATCTAATTTTATACATTAATTAGATAAATATTGTCTTTTATAAGTACTTATAATATGTTTTTCTTTTCTTTCAGAAAGAATTTTTTAGGATCCAAAATTTGATGTTGTAATTTATAATGTATGGGAAAAGCAAGCTTGTACACGTTATAGAGACTTTCTTGCTTCGATGCATAAGAATGGTGTACGGCCACCATATATACCTGGAAAAATATGGAGTCGTTGGCAGCAATATTTGGCATCACCGGAGGCAATATCTATTTCAGAGCGTAATTCTACCAATAGACGTGGAGGACTAGACAGAGAGAGTCTACTCATATACACTGGAAGATCTTTGACCCACTAGGAGCAGGCACTTCAACTTGTAAGTATCAAAACTTTACACTTATATTCTGATTTTTGTACTTTGATATGTGCAATTTGATTTCAATGTAATTTGATGTATGAAATTTAAAATAAAAGTATATGTGCATTATGGAGAATAATAATGTTATAAATTTCTAGTGTCATTAATGGTTGTGTTGTTGAGTTAAATTCTTTTGTCTACCAGGGGTAAATATCATAAAAATAGAAGAAATTTTTGTAAATTGTAATTCAATTATAACAATTTATTCTGATGCAGGAAAAGTCTATGGGCAGGAAGTCTACACTATATCGGCTCTTTTTGCACACTCACACATGGTGTGACCTTCATTAACACCCAATGCAGACAACTTCATGTGTATAAAATATATACTTTAATATTAATTATTAAAAAGTATCACTTATTAACATAAACAATTATAATGATATGATTAAATACAAGAAAGCATTGAACGGCAATCTTAGAACTATGAAACTGTTGATAAGATTCAGGCATATCTTGATGCAGTGGGTGGTAGAGACCGACGTAGAAGAATTTTCAGCTTAGGTTCATTTATAAAGACATACTATTCGTAATCATTCTCATCCACAGCAGCTACATTTAGTAAGCGGTCTGCATCAAATGAAAGAGTCCTTTAGTTTCAGAGCACAGTAGAGAGGCTGACAACTCAGTTGCAACAGTCAATGAAGTACATAGCCCAATTTCATGATGAGATGGATCAATTGAAGGGGAGGCACAATACCTCATTATAGTAGTCAGAGCATCCCCCTTCACTACCTGCATAGCTTAGACGGATAAGTGAATGTATTTGGTGTTTTTCTAAACTTAAGTTTTTGTATAAATTCTTAATTTACAGTTATTTCCAAGATACTTATTTATGTACACTTTAATTTTTTATTATATTAACAATTAGGAATGTTTACTTTATATTTATCAATCAAAGTTATATTGTTTACATAAATTAAATATATAAAAAATCATAAGATTATGAACAAAAAACTCAGGAAGTGAGAAATGGGGGTAGAATTTTATCAAAGTTAAATTTTCCGACAGAACTACAATATTCTGTCACTAATTAGCGATGGGATGATAACTTCCATCAGTAGATTACCGGCAAAAAATACCATTCTACTGCTAATTAGCAACGGAATAAATAAATCCTTTCATAAGTTACTGATAGAATAGATCACTCCATGAGTAAAAATTTAACAATGGTTCATGTTTCTGTCAGTAAATTTAGCAACAGAAACATATATATCAATTAGTAACTTTAGCAACCAACATACAATTTACCACCAGCAAATTCACTGATGGAATATTGGATTTTATCCACAAAGTAGTGACAAAATACTATAAATCTGTTGGTAAATTCTCTTTGGCTAACCGATGGAAATCCAAAATTCCGTCGCTAATGGTATCATCACATACACAAACTTCCATCGCTAAATTTACCAATGACTGTTTCTTTGACATTTCTTTCCATTGGTAATTTTCATTGCCAAATTTGTTTACCGAAGGAAAAGCTTTATTTTCTATTAGTAATTTTCACGCAAAGACCTATTTTGTTGTAATGCCTAATTATAAGGAAACTCCATCAAAATTATTGCTTTAGATGATATAGAGGGTTGGTTAACTACATCTAAAACATAGATAATGAAGGTTGCTTTAAACCAGTTCAAAGAACAACTAAGATCTAGAGTATATCAATTCAATACTAGGGGTAAAGAGAGAGTAAGTCTAGAACCTAGATAACTATAAGAAAACCAAATTCACATTACTCAAAAGACCCTTCAATCGTTTTGATGTCAAGAACCTAGTCATTAGCATCAATCCAATGAAGTGCCCTACCTTGGTCTATATTTTTAATCTATCAAAGCTCATACATTATAAAGTAGGAAGTCATATATGCAATCCTTAATTTCTTTAATCACGGAAAATTGCTTAGGTAAAAGACTAATTCATAACACTAGTTCCTAAGACTTGTAGCCCTTCATCTTTATAGGAATCTAAAAGAATTTCTTGCTACAACATTCTTTTAAAAAATCATACAAAAATGATCAATGAGACCCAAAGTGATTTTATTCTAGGAAGAAATATTGGTGACAACATATTAATTGTATAATACCTATTTAGAAACTATCACAAAAGTAATGGTTCTTAAAATTTAATGTTCAATATTAATTTCAAAAAAGGCATTTGAGTTGGTAAAATGAGAATTCATTGTCTTTTCCTACTAGCTAAGGTGACAAGTAGACTGAGAAATTACCAAAAGAACTTCTTATGGACTGAAAGAGATGACAATTATACCATGAAAGAGGAGGCTGGGAATCACATCAATTAGTTTGATCAATAAAGATGTTATTTGCTGCAAGAATATGGAGGTTTTTCAATGATCAGCAATAATTTTAGGTAAAATGGATGCGTAAAGTGTATCTATAAGGCAAACTATTTTGGCAAAACCAACAATAGATCTGGTTTGAATCATCTAAGAATCACTTTATAGAACCCCGAGTGGACTTTGCCTATTATAGGTTAACAATTACCTCCCAAAAGCCAACTTTATAGTATAGTTAGCAATTAAAGGAAAGTCTAAGGCAAGGATCAATCACACTTATTAGACCTAACATTTGTTATTATCCTTTTCTGCCACATTTATGATGAAGGTTATCACAATTTGTTTTCTTTAACACACGCTATGGTAAATTTAGTAATTGTATCTTTTATATTGTTTTAAAATATTAAATAGGTTTAATTAATGTGCCAAAAAAATTGCACATTAATCTATGAATATATTTTTCTACCAAATATAAGTATAAGTATGAAATATAGGAGTGTTCTATAAAATAATATCTATAAAACTATTCCATAGAAGTTCATTGATATCTTCTTTTTATAAAGCAAATCACTTTCATTCTTGAATAATCTACATCACTTCTGTTACTATTGTAACAAAAAGATTCCCTTTTTATGTAGAAAAGTCATGTATTAAGAATTAGGAGATTCTATCAACTTATTCCGACCTAGGATAATAAGCTCATAAGCGTGGTCTTACTTCATTGTCGAGAAATGAAAGAAGACTTCCGCGAAGATTACCTTGTAAGGCTAAATACTCTTAGGTGACCAATAGCGAAGTAGTACCGTGAAAGAATGGTGAAAAGAACTCCCATTAGGGAGTGAAATAGAGCATGAAACTATAAGCTCCCAAGTAATGGCAAGGCTTGGGGCTCTGATCGCGTGCCTGTTAAAGAATGAGCCGATGACTCGTAGTGAGTGGCTTGGTTAAGTGAGTCTTGATTTATTGGTATATTACGATTTCGTACCAAAGATTGTTCGGAATATCAAACTAGTTATCCTCCAGTCGAACGGATTGAAGCACCGTCTTTCTATATATTAGAGCATTTCAGCTTTGTGTTATTTAATATGATCCACGTATTTATGTGAATCCTATGTATGGATGAGATTTAATATAATATTAACTTAATGCTCATCTTATATACATTAATGCGTTTAGAGCCGGAGAAGGGGTCAAATCCATGACTACGTACAGACACTACTCAAGCCATTCCAGCCAGCCATATCGACTTGAATGTAGACAGATGTTAGTAGTTTTAGACGATACTTGTTCACAAACAGATGTTACTAGTTATGAGTTATGACGCTTGAATTGGACAACCACCCGCGAAACATATCAACAACGTAAGATTACTGCTTGCTACATATGAATATCCATACAAATATATCCTTACCAGAC
>JANITW010000007.1:6429355-6442724 GCA_027564335.1 Erythroxylum williamsii
ATAAAGGACCCATCATTGCATTGGATGATAGGCTTTCTTTTTGTTGTCAGCTTTCTTGGCTTATTTTCTGTGTTGCCTCTTCGGAAGGTTTGGTCTCTGTTTAATATTGTATGCGTATAGATATGCCTTCATTATTAACATTCATCCCAATAAATTAAATCATTTTGGAACAAAATGCATACAGTACTGCTGCTTGCTACTTACTGTTGAACACATAATCATTCATAGACCATAGTATACTGTTGCTTGCTCGGTAAAAGCTATGTGCTTTTTTGGGAGTTGGACTTATTATATCTTTTAATAGGTCACTAACCTTACTATCTTTCACTGATTCATATATGATAATCTTAGCTAAAAAGCTAAAAAGTTAGCAAAGAGAAGTTTGATACCTCTATAGCAACCTTTTTATTGTACCATTGTTGTTCATCTTGTCATATTCATCAAATGAGGAAATACAACACAACTACATAAGAGAGTCATTCACTTTCTTTTTTCTTTCTATGATGCTTCACAGAAGTTTGAGTTGACAAAATGTTAAATGCTTCAGATAATGGTAATAGATTTCAAATTGACCTATCCGAGTGGCACCGCAACTGCCCATCTTATCAACAGCTTCCACACTCCTCAGGGTGCCAAGCTAGCCAAGTGAGGCCTTTAGTCATCCTCTTGATAAGTTTTTGCATTTTTCGTTATACAAGTCTGGCTGTCTCATTCTGCAAATTTTGTTGCAGGAAACAAGTGAAGGCATTGGGCAAGTTTTTCTCCTTCAGCTTCTTCTGGGGCTTCTTCCAGTGGTTTTTTACTGCAGGGGATGACTGTGGATTTGTAAACTTCCCTAGCTTTGGCCTCCAGGCCTATGAACACAAGTACAGTACATAACTCTAATTTTTACACTGATTTCGAAGTTATATACTTTTGTTTGTTGCAAAGAACTGATTAATTACTCATCAGGACTAGGAAGCCATTAATAATGATGATTATATGAATCTTGCAAGATAGAGATTGCTGCACTGAAATAATGCATGCAGTACATATTTGCCCTTTTTTACGCTTTGAAAACATTGATTTCTCTCATCCTCAATTATTTCCTTCGCCTCTTTTGCTGAATACTTTTTGGGCAGGTTTTATTTCGATTTCTCTGCTACTTACGTTGGTGTGGGGATGATCTGCCCACATCTTATCAACATTTCCTTGCTGGTTGGAGCCATTCTATCATGGGGTATCATGTGGCCCCTTATAGACAACCAGAAAGGTCATTGGTATCCCGCAAATCTCAAGTCTACAAGCCTCCATGGCCTGCAAGGTTACAAGGTAGATTCTTCCATCCTAAAAAACTGACATTTATTATCAAACATGGCTCAATAATTTCGTACTTTATCTTCTGACAGGTGTTCATTGCCATAGCTATGATACTAGGTGATGGATTATATAACTTCATCAAAGTCCTCGGCCATACCCTGATTGGTTTGTTCAATCAATTTTATAAGAAAGACTCGGGAACAGCGCTCCCAGTTGCCAAAAATTCTCCCCCTCCATCTCAATCCTTTGATGAGCAAAAGCGCACAGAATTGTTTCTCAAAGACCAAATACCCACATGGTTAGCTATTGTTGGCTATGTGGTCATAGCAATCGTCTCCATAATTGCAGTTCCTCATATCTTCTACCCACTGAAGTGGTACCATATTGTCGTCATTTACATCACTGCACCGGCACTAGCCTTCTGTAATGCTTATGGTTGTGGACTGACAGACTGGTCATTGGCATCCACATATGGAAAGCTTGCAATCTTCACAATTGGAGCATGGGCAGGAGCTGCTCATGGTGGGGTTCTTGCAGGTTTAGCAGCCTGTGGGGTCATGATGAATATTGTGTCAACGGCATCTGACCTTATGCAGGATTTTAAGACCGGTTACATGACACTGGCTTCACCAAGGTCCATGTTCATCAGCCAGGTCATCGGAACTGCAATGGGCTGTGTAATCTCGCCATGTGTATTCTGGCTTTTTGTCAAAGCTTTCCCTGATCTGGGTTCTCCTAGTTCAGAGTATCCAGCCCCGTATGCTCTTGTGTATAGGAATATGGCAATATTGGGGATTGAGGGGTTTTCAACCTTGCCAAGGCACTGTCTCACGCTCTGCTATTCGTTCTTCATAGCAGCTATAGTTATCAATGCGATACGAGATGGTGTGGGAAAGGAACGGGCTAGGTTCATCCCGCTTCCTATGGCTATGGCAATACCTTTCTATCTTGGAGGATACTTTGCCCTTGACATGTGCGTTGGAAGTTTGATACTTTTCGTGTGGCGTAAGGTAAACAAGGCAAACGCTGATGCATTTGGACCTGCGGTAGCTTCTGGTTTGATTTGTGGAGATGGGATTTGGACTTTGCCAAGTTCGATTCTTGCCCTAGCTGGTGTGCAACCACCAATCTGCATGAAATTTCTGTCCAGGAAAACTAACGAAAGGGTGGATGGTTTCTTAGGTTCGTAGATTGTCTATTTCCTTTTCATCACTCATCTTTTCTATCGATAATCTAAACTTACAGTTCTCTGCATTACGATTTGCACATTTTGTTTTTGGTAAATACCTACTTGATGTATTGTTCTTAAAAGGCCCTTAATCAAGTTGTTAAAGTAATAGAAACCTAAGAAAATTTTGGATTGTATTATAAAATTTGAATTTTTTTATAATTTGTCCTAATTTTAAAATGTAAAGAAGAATATGTAATTTTGCAGGACTAAGTGTTTTAGGATGGTAAATTTAAATTCAATAATAAAAAGAATATACATAAAAAGAAAAAATAATAAGACAATAGGATTGTTTCACATAAAAATCATAAATCTTTAATGTCGTAGTAAGTTCCATTTATAAAAGAAAAATAAAATGGCTTGATTATCTTCCTTGTCTTTTTTAACCATTTTGACCGTTTCTATTTTAGCAAGTTTCAAGTTGGCAAATTTTCTAATAAGTTTCATTTTCAATCCCTTTATGAGCTTTCGTTAAAAATTTTCATCCTTTTTCTTCTCCTTCTTGTTTCCCTGTATTTATCCCTTCCCTTTACCTTTTTAAGTTCGATATCCCTTGCCACCATTGCTTTAAAAGTTTAGCAATTTCTAGAGGTTTAAATAGATTTCCTCCAAAGATTCATAGATAGTTTTTATGGAAATCAGTTTTAGCTTGTACTTAGTGATTCATCAAATGACAAAAAGATACTATAAGATAAAATAATATATGATTGTTAAAATTATTAAGGTAAACAAAACTAATAAATCCTTAAAAAGGAATTTACCGTTAATATATTCATCATCTTACCAACTTTTGGTACACATAAGAGCTTTTATAGTATTAGGATGAAGTTGATCATCCTAATACTATTCTTGATCCTGGTTCACTTGTACATTAACTCATTCGTATGCAAATATTAGGCAACTCTAATGTTTAGCAATTTCGATACTCTGGACAACACATCAATTTCCTTGTTTTCTCCCCTAGTTCATGCTTGATTTTAAAGTTAAAACAAAATAATTTGGTCAACTACTTTTAGTATTCTTCTGATAGTAGTAATTGCTTAAAAAGGTGTTTGAGACTCATCTCGTCAGTCTACACCAAGAATTTTTAGCCTATAAGATAATGGCTTCATTTTTTAGTACCAAACACTATCACCATCAATTCTCTCTCATAAAATGACTTCAATGAAGGTCTCCCCTTTAGTACTTGACCATAAAATGTCATGGGTAAATTTTATTACTTTTAAATAGCTCCACTCCCATGCTTGAAGCATTCATCTCAATCATAAATGACTCCTCAAAATCTGGCAAAGCTAGGTTTGGTATTTTTATCATAGCCTTTTAAGATTTTGAATAGCCTCTAGAGCTTCATTATTTCAAAGGAAGGTATCTTTCTTCACTAAATCAATTATAGCTTCATTATTCCAAAGGAAAGTGTATTTCTCTAATAAATCAATTGTAGCTTCATTATTCTAAAAGAAGGTATCTTTCTTCAATAAATTAGTTAATAGATCTGCAATTTTGCTATAGTCTTTAACGAATCTCGAGTAGTAATTAAATTGTCAAGTAAAGGAAGCCTCTCAATTCCTAAAATTCTTATGGATGGGCCATTGTTACATCACCATCACCCTCACCTTTTTGGAGTTAGGAAAAACTCCCTTCTTTGTTATAATATGCCCTAAGTACTTGATTCAAATATAAAAAAAATAACACTTTTAAGGTTAGCAAATGATCAATGAGTCTTTAGATGAGAAAGTATCTCCCTCAATGTTGTAGATGTCAATCAAAGAAGCATTATAAACCAATATATCATTGAAGAACACTAATACTCCTTTCTTTAATATCAGTTTAAACAAAAAATTCATCACCGATTGACAAGTGACAGGGCATTTGTGAGGCTGAAAGGCATCACAAATAGTGGCCTTCTTAGGTACAAAAAGTTATTTTAGGCACATCTTCAAAATTCACCTTTATCTAGTGATACCTCAAATTTATTTCTAATTTTGAGAATAGAAAAGTTTCTTTCAATTCACCAAACAACTCATCAATCATTGGAGTAGGAAAATGGTTGGGTACCATTGCTTTATTTAATTATCGGTATTTAATTTAAAAAAACTCTAACTTCCATTATTATTCTTAACTAGCAACAACATACTCAAAAATAGGCTCACACTTAGCCAAATAATTCATGCCACTAACATTTCCTTAACCAAATTGTCGAGCTCATCCTTTTGGCCATATGGATAATGTTAGGGTCGTTTATTAATTAGGACAATTTCAAGCTTCAGATTAATCTTATGACTTTTATCCCACTGTGGTGTTAATTCGTTGAGTCAGTTGAAGACCTCGCAAGTTCCTCTTCCTAAAGGGTCATACACCCAAGCTCCAATAACACCCTTTATCCCTCTTATTGGTTGTTTTCACATGGTTTTAAGGGAAACCACTAGCTTACTCAAGCTTGAGTCCCCTTGAAGTGTCACAATTTTGTCATCCACTAAGATTCCCATTGTTAATATGTACTAATCAAAATCAGTATAATGCATCATGAACAACCATTTGAGTTCGAGAATTATGGCAAAGCTTATAATAATAAAAGGCAAGAAATCTTCAACAATGGTGATCTTTTTCATTTTTAGTATTATCCCACAAGTGCCCTATCTAAGAAAAAAATTCTCATGCCCATCACCACCCTATAACTAGTCATTTTTGTTACAATATCCCGTCTCTTAAATTGTTGAAGGATTTAAAGTGTTAGATTATTGAGTCACATGAGTGGCATCATATAGAATGAATTTAGTACATTTGTGACATGATTTCAAGAAAAAAGGATATATACCTGGGAAAGTCAATTGAGTATGCATTGAAACGTGATATGTGTATGTGTGTGTGTGTGATTGAATAATCATACGATTGATCAACTTATTAACGTGTCAAATATGTGTGTATTGCATGAAGATAGATGCATAAATTGATTGCCAACATCCAAACATTGTCGGATCATCAAGGCAGTAGCTTATTTGGAGCATACTGTGAGTTAACCTAGATGTGCAACTCGATTATATATGCTTCTGCATTATTTGTATGTTGAATATGAAATATGAGAATAATTGAATGTGTAATGCCAGAATGAATATGAAATATAGAAACAATTGAATGTGAATTGTCGGATATAGATTCGATGAATCTAATACATGTGACAGGAGCATATAAGAATGAAAGGTAATGAAATATGGCATATGGCATGATACATTGCGTTGAAGTGCATGATCAGATAAAGGAGTTGTGACCAAAGTAATAAGTCTGAAAAGAGCTTAAAGCTCATAAATGTGCACAAAGAGCCACAGACTTAATTATCAATAAGTCCGGTATCCACAATGGGTAAGGGACAGTTATGAAATGAGCCTGGTATTCACAAGGGATATGGGATAGTAAATAAGCGCTCGGTCATGACAAATTAAAAATGAAAGTGAGTCATGTGCATTCGCATTTAAATTGACAAGTATCATAAAATTGATTTGAGATGATTACTGAATTGTTTGAAATACTGTTGAAGGATAAATGAGGATGTGTTGTGATATGAAATGCTAACTTATCTAATATACTTGTGAAAGTATGATAATCTAGATGTACTTGATAAAGTATGATGAAATGTGATGCGGTATTTAATACTGAATGATATAAAATACTTGTTGAAATGGTATATGATTTGCCTCTGTATTTCCGACCTGAGTGAAAACATCAATGATGATTCATTCACTGAGTTCACAAACTCATCAAAATTGCAACGTTGAAGGTTCAAAGGAGACCTAGCTAGTCTAGTTGAAGTATCTTCTGTATTTGGGTCAGTGTTAGGATTAGTTGTACCTGCAATTGTCATCAGTTATTTTGTATCAAAGAATTGTATCTCTCAACTGTTGTACAATGTACATGTGAATTTTAGAAGTGTATAGACATTTGAGACTTTATATGTCTGTAAAGAAAGATGGGACAAAATGATTATTAGAATGTTTTATGATATATGCGATGGTTTTAAAAAGTGTAATGAATTAATTTAACCATCTTAACGTGCCATTTTCATAGAGTATATTCTCAAATATCCTTTGATATGTCGGGCATATGCTTTATGGGAGTGGTATGTTATATTTTGGTATCAGAGCCTAGGCTTAGTACCTTACATGGGCATTGCATCTTAAACATGTCATAGTATGTAGTGGCAACTGATCCCCAGTCTTAGTTGCATTTAAATGAGTCACACGCAAGAACACTCATGAAAAGTATGAATTATTAGAAGAAATGAGAAGAATGATGATCTGTTAGAGTGTGAGCAAATGGAAAATTGTCAATACCTTGATATAAGAGATATTATATGGTTCAATAAGTTTGACACAAATTTAGTGTATTTGTATTCGTGGTTATAGTATCAAATATGATATAAGTATTGTGTTGTGTTGTATACCTTTGAAATGAAATGGATGTAAATACATTGAAGTGGATTAACTAAGGAAAACTAGAGATACAGGTAGAAATGATAAGATGTAAAGTGTACAAATAAAGTTGAAAGAAAACTAAAATTTCTATTACCTTAAGAAGTTGAAGTTGGAACTGGAATGATTGTTTAGGTATCATGTTGAGAGTTTGTGATTCATTATAAGGTTATAACATTGGATTTGATATTAAAATTTCATGATTGTTATGTATCTTATATTTTTGAATTGATTGAGAACATACTTAAATAAGATGAAATAAATGATAGTGACATATCCTCAAGGTTAAGTTGATCAGTTATTGTGAGTACACATTTAATAGTGTGGTTACTTTGACGAATGATATTACGGAGCACATATGTATTAAATTCTTAGATATGGTACAGGGAGTGATCTATGACATATTAAATGCTCTTAAGTACTAGTCCCCATAAGTAAAATTCTGAGATGAAACAGAGTAGTACAGTGGAAGCATGAATTTATGTGAATATATTAAAATGGTGACTAGGTAACTTTTGTATAGTCATAGAATACTTAAACATTATCCAGAATCAATTAAGGTCAAGGTATCATCAGCTTAAGATATCAATTGGATATTTTTCGAAAAAAAATCTCTAGTTAAGATGCAATGATTTTGATGGTATGTAACCAAGGCATAAAAGTAAATATATATATGCCTATCTCTTCACCTAGTTTTAGTATATAACACTGTTAAGTCAAAATGACTTTACATTAATGATTTTGATGAAGTACAAATAATGAAGGGATGAAAAACAAATGGAAAATCAAAAAACAGACGGAAGATTAAAAAAACAGACGGAGAAGCGAAAAGCAGACGAAAGGAAATACAGGCAAAGAAACAAAAAGCAGACGGATAATAAAAAGTAGACGAAGAATAAAATGCAGACGAAGTAGAAAAACAGACGGAAGCAAAAAGTAGACGGAAGCCAAAAGTAGACAGAAGCCAAAAGCAGACAGAAGCTAAAAGCAGACAGAAGCCAAAAGCAGACAATGAAACGCAGACGGAGGCAAATCAAGAGTCAGATTGAGTTAGTTACAGA
Source organism: Erythroxylum williamsii (assembly GCA_027564335.1). Lineage (NCBI taxonomy): Eukaryota > Viridiplantae > Streptophyta > Magnoliopsida > Malpighiales > Erythroxylaceae > Erythroxylum > Erythroxylum williamsii. The sequence continues at coordinate 6,437,407 of JANITW010000007.1, forward strand.
ACTCAACTGAATAACCATTTCTTTCAAGATTCAAGAAATAAGAATCAAGAAGCAAGAATCAAGAAGCAGTTACAGACGAAGGCTATTAATAAGAGTTGAAGTTGAAGATTGCAAAGTTAGTTGATATACATTTACATGTACATTGAAAAAGCTTATTTGAGAGTTTACTGTGCAAATTGCTAGAGCTATCTTACTGTAACAAAGCTCGAAAATCTTTCTATAAGAAAGTAGTACAGATAGCCTGCAGAGGCTAAGTGTGAAAGAATACTGTCTGTAAGAGACCTGAAGAGGCTCGGAGTAAAAGAATACTTGTAACGTTTGAGAAGTAGTGAAATCTCATAAAGAGATCTGAGGACTGGACGTAGCCCACGGTTTGGGGTGAACCAGTATAAAAATTAATGTGTCAACTTCTCTCTATCCCTATCTCTCTTATCGTTCAAATTCATTTTTTTACTTAGTTTTCTAACAAGTTTTCGAGAATACGATTAACTTTGATTTAGAGTAGTTTCTGTGAAAAGAACAAGTTTTTATTTTAACAAAATGTTTTTGAAGATTCATCAAAAAAAAGGGGAAATACACAATTTAACCCCTCCCCCTTCTTGTGCATTTATACATCGTATAATAAGCATTGTAATAACGTGTGATTCACTTGATAAATAATCATAATTATAGTGTGAACTGAATAGAGAATTTCATAACAACTTTAACTTGTATTTTTACTCTTGTGATTGATCGATGTGCATTATCTTTAGAAGAGTAGTGACTAATGGTAGATAATGCTAGTGAGATTTTAAGCCTTTATAGACTGACACATTCATATCAGTCTCATTGTCTTTTAATAAAGTATGACCTTCATAATATGTACATCTTGATTTTGTTTTAAATTTCTATTCGAGACCACATTTTTTAACGTGGAGATGATTAGGCATTCTTTGCTTTTCTGAATTACATTACCGAATAGCCTACCCTATTAATATGATTTTTCCCTTTTTAAGCCCCCTTAAGCTTTATTTTCCTTTTCTTTGTTTATTAATCTTATTACGTGCTTTAACCTAACCAAATGTCCATCCCAAGCCTTAAAGCTAGTGGAACATTTGTTAATTGTTGAGTTTGTGGATTTACAAAGGTATAAGTGTGGGGGTGTACATATGTGTGGGTTGGTTATAATTTTGGGATGCTATTTTATGTCTTATCATTGAAATTTTGATGTAGAAGTAGTTTCTTTTAATTTTCATAAGAGAACAGAAAAGAAAAAAAAAGAGAAAGAAAGAAAAGAGAAAAGAAAAGAAAAGAAACGAAAAGAAAAGAAATAAATAAAAAAACTTAAATAAATGTAAGAAGAAGGAATTGTATATGTGTTGAAAAGTTGTTTATGATTAATCTTTCCTCCTAAAGTTGTATTGAATGAGTTACTTGAGTATGTTGAATATAAGGTAGATGATGTCTTGTAAGGTTCACTCATTATAGTTTCAATGTAGTGTTATCATCAATCTCTATAAGTTATCCCTTTTTATTCATTATACTTCATGTGGTTTATGTGTGTGAGAGTTGAATTGAGTTGTGAAATATAATTTTTGCATTCGTCATAGCTGACAATATCCAGTTTTGCATGAATGTTAACTTATGCACTTGATACCTCATTGAGTGTTACTTTTATTTCACTAGCTTTGATGGCTTTCATGCTACTTTACCCAAATACATCTCACCTTAACATTACCCACATTACAAATTTGAAAAGTCCTTTGATCCATGATTTTGCATGTGAACCTTAGTGGTGAAGAAATGAAATGATATGCAAAGGTATAGAATGTCTTGATTATGAACGATATTTGAGTGTACCCATGAACATATCTTGTTTAAACACATTTTCCAAGTCTATCATTAGATTGCTTAGTTTCTAAGGGTGATGTTGGTTAAACATCTGTGTTTTGTCCATCCCAGCAGCTGGTGCATTTGTGTATTTGTGTTTTGTCATTTTTATTTCTTTTGTGTTTTGTCTTTTTTATTTCTTTTGTGTTTTGTCATTTTTATTTCTTTTGTGTTTTGTCTTTTTTTATCCAGACTTAATTTCCTCTATATCCCTCTGTGCTTCCGTTTTCTACTTTGCCTCCCAACTAGTTGGACTGTCACTTTGTTCCTCATTAATTGTTCGCCTTTGTTGCGTTTTGGTGCTCTTTGTTTGTCCAAATGCAGTCGTTTTAATTCTCTTGTCTATGCTACCATATTGTTGTTTTAATTTCTTATTATTATGTCATTTTGCATTTGGTCTTTCTCTTGGCTACTTTTTGGTTGTCTTCTTTTAGACTAAATTTGTTTTTTTCTTGCTCTAATTTTCTACTTCTACTCTTTGAAGAAAAGTGAATATTAATCTTCGAAAAATGGCCCAAATATCATGCTTTCGACTCACTTTAGCTTTTTCGATTTCGAATCGTACCTAAAACCATATATAAGTCAAAGTGAATCTTAAACAGTTTCATGTCATTAATTGCTAGGTGTTATGGAATAATTATATAATCAATTACACCCATGTCAATTTCGGTCACATTTAGCTTTTGACCATCCTCGGGCAAAACATCAAAATTAAGATCATAAACCCAAATATGGAAAGGTGCGATGGCACCCTAGGAGTAGCTCGAGTGAGATTGCGACAAGGAAAGGTACGACCGCACCCTGGGAGTAACCTCAGGTGCGATTGCAACAAGGAAAGGTGCGATCACACCTCCTAACTTCACCAATGTTTCACCACTCGAAGGGTTTTCCAGATCTGAACATGTTTGATTCTTTTGGCTATAACTTTGTCATCCAACCTCCAAATGACTTGATTCTTAAACCGATAGATTCCTAACACATTTCTCTATCTCTAAAAAAATTGATAGCTTTTGGTGTTGATTTCAAAAATACTGATGGAAGAAAGTGAGGAAGTCAGTTGGAAGAACATGAATTGGTTATTTCACTGAACATATTTTGGTATTTTGAGCATATCTTGGTTTGTAGACCTCCGAATGAGATGATTCTTGTTTTAGTATAAACTAGATTCATAGTGCTACAATTGTTCTGAAGAAGTCTATTTGTAATTCTGGTGACTGGCTGGTTTGAGTACGCCACCCTTGTGGGATGCGTGTTTAGATGTCACTTAGGATGTTAGGCACGTGTCTTGCGAGGGCGAGGTGCCCAACACTTATGGTATCGAAGCAACTCCAGGTTTAATATCTTACATAGGCATTTTTGGAAATATGTATCAAGTTACATGCATTTTGACATGTCTTAGCATACAACAGCAACTGATCCTTAGTCTGGGTCGCATGTGTATGAGTCACACGCATGAGTAATTGTCAAGAGTTTGACTTGATAGAATTAGTGAGAAAAATGATACTCTTTCATGATATGAGAAAATGAAAGTTGTGGATAAATAGAAATGAGAAATATTATATAGATAAATATGACAGATAATGATTCAACGTATTTATATTGGGGGATGCATTATTGAATATGACATCAATATTGCACTATGGTGATATGCCTCCAAATGTAATATGGATGTGAATGTATTGTCCTGGATTGTTTGAGGAATATAGGGATATAAGTATAAATGATGAGATTAGAGTGTACAAGCAGAAGGCAATGAAAACATAACCTTGTTATGATCTTAAGAAAAGGAAATTGGAAACGAATTGGTTGTTCGATTAATATGACAATAGTTGTGATCCACTGTAACAAGATATTAGTGGAATTGAGATCAGAATTTCATAATGATTATGCATCAATAATTCTAAATTGATTGAGTACATATATATATAGAAGATGAAAAAAATGACAATAGGAAAATGAGACACAAATGAGGAAAGAGTAAAGAGGAAAGTTAGAAATGTATATAAGATAGGACTTTATGTACGAATGAGATTAAGAAAAGGATGAAGAATCAAATGAGAAAAGTTAATGCAGCCAATATGGTAGTTGAATCATTATGACATTATTTAATACTATAAGAGGTAAATTCTGGAAAATTGGAGTAGAATTGATGTTAGTATGTGTTAATGCGAGGAAGCTCTGATCGTGAAAAGGATAAAGAGAGAAATATTATCTAGGACCAATGGAGATCAAAGTATCATTTGTGTAAGATATAAATTGGTGAATGTCGGAGACAAATCTGTAGACAAAATGGGATGACTTTGATGATACACACCTAAGCATATGCGACAATAATTATGTTTACTACTTCATTAAGTTTTGGTAATTAGAACATTATGTCCTTATAAGAACAATAGAAATTGATCTTTTTGAGGTATTAAGAATGGCTGATAATGCGATAATGATAACAGTTGATTAATGAAGATTGCATGAACAGTGTAGATGATAGTAGCAAGAAATCTTTTTTCGAAAAAGAATTTCACTAAATTAGGTTAAACAGATCATATAGTTTATATTAAGAATGATTAGTGAAAGATCAAATCAAAAATTAATATGTAATGATTCAAAAGTGAGTATTGGATTCCTATTCCCGACGAAGATACCAGCATAAAACATAGAATGTGCCACTATGAGTATATGCCTTATAGTTGATGTAAAGTATCCGACTATGTGATTGGATTATTGATATTGAGGGGACATTATTACTAATATGAGGAGACATACCCCTACATATTGATCAGTTAGGTAAGAATTTCGAGGATAAAATTCTGTTAAGAAGGGAAGAAATGTTGGCCCCTGAATATTTTCTTATTATTGTATTGAGTTAAGCATGGTTTAAATAAATTATGAGCACATGATAGATTAATTTTGGAGTTAATTATTATATTATATCAATGTTATTAGGATTTTATTTCATGGGTTAATTGAATTAAGGTAGTAAGATTGTATAAGGGCATTTTTGGTATTTCACTTAAGGATAAAGAACATAAGGCATATAAGGAAGGGTAAAAAGGACATTTTACAATCATTAAGGGTAAAAAGGAGAAGAGGAATTGTTGTCTTGCATTTGAAGAAGAGAGAAAACGTGAGTGAGGGAAAGAAGAGAAGGAGAGAAAAGAAGGAATCTTTAAGCTAGCGTTCATCTTTTCTTAGTTTTTAAGAAAGATTTTGAGGTTGTGCAAGAAGAGAAAAAAGAAGAAGAATGTAACACCCCATTCCCGCATGACCCGAACCTGACATCGACGGTGATATCCGAGTCCGTGCTCCGCGAGGCGGCGTGCTACATCACTCAGTTAATACTCAGTATAAATTTTTTTTTCTTAACACATATGAACTTGCACACACATCACATATTATGCGGAAAACAGTTTGCATAATGAACAATGGCTTCAGGGCTCTTTTCATAAACA
>JANITW010000007.1:6451717-6473489 GCA_027564335.1 Erythroxylum williamsii
AGTTCAAGAATTTTTTTTGCCACATAGTAGAAAAAGGAAACTATCTAATATTAATTACAAAATAGATTAAGTTAAAGATTTCATCTAATCCGCATATTCGGAGAAAGAGTGAGATGAAGATTCTTAGCAAGTAAAGTAGATCAAACCCAGTTGACAATTGTGTCAAGTAGCTAATTTTTCCTTTCTTCACGATTAGAAAATCAACGCAAGTTTCTCTAATTTCAGAGATAATAAGTAGTAGAAATAAATGCACCTTTATATAAATTGACATTAAGCTTACCTTTTCGAGAGTTACTAATAACCCAGTTAAGAGCTTGAATCCAGATGTATGGAATCCTAGTCCCAGGAAGCAATTGTAAGATCCTACTCTTATAATTTTTATTTCTTATTTATTATATACCAATTTTATAATAGTTTAATACTAGTTGAACCTTAAACCTTTTCTTTAACTAGTTCAATGCCTTGTCCGGTTTTTAAAACATTGGAAATAAGCATAAGTGCCAGCTCCCTTATGCTTATTCCTATAAATAGAGAAAATATTAGAGTTTTATTTTATTAAAATTAAATTAAATTATAATTATTTGATCTCTAAAGTTTCTCAAACTTCAAAATTAAGTCCAACTTAATTTAAATTAAAATGTCTCTTTTTAAATACTCTTTATGTATGACCTATTAGGTTCTTAATTTGAATTTATCTTTAATTCTCTAATTAAACAGTTTATAATTGTAAATCAAGATTAACGTCTAGTAAAATGTCATGACTACCCAAATATTAGGAATATCAAAATGATTTGACTAATCTGTCAATGTATAATTATTATGTATAATTTAATCATTTTGTCATTCAATATTTCCATTGGATAGAATATGTATCTAGTGTTTACTCTTTTTGAATCCAATTGTTGTTATCCTTGCTGATTAGTAATTGATTTATAATTAATATTTGAAAATATCTTTTCAAACGTCAACTCTAGCCATATAATTTCTTTAATCAATACTAATCAATAACAATGGAACATTATCTCTTAATACTTTAGAGTAAATATATTTTATTTTTCTCATCTATCTCTATCCAGTTCATACTATATCTAAGTACTATCGATTAAGCTATCATATATAAAATAGGTATCAAAACCTAATAATTTCCATACGAGAGACCTTGATAATCTCAAATATAAGGATCAATCATATAACTATCATAATGAGAAAATCTTCATAAACATAACTAATATTCAAATTGAGATTATCATAATTATATCAGTTTAGTGAATTTATTTTCTAATAAATACTCACACATTTGTTTAAATATCTTTATAGTTTATTTATGAAATCAATTATTTTTTTATAAAAAAGAAAAATAAAGTCTACTAGTTTTATCATTTCATTAATATCCCGTCTTGATAAAACTACAATTATGAATAATTTAGAAATAATACATAATGCAAGTTGAATCTTATCATTATTATGAACGATAATTATTCTAAGGATTTTACAATTAGTAGTAAAATATCAAAATACAATTGACATAGTAAGCAATAATGAATAATATCTTTATTAATTAAAATAACAATGTCATATATAAAATTGCAATCATAAATTAATTGTAATTAATTGGAAAATTCATTGGAGAAAAATGGAATTGTAATGGTGCGGATAAATCCACACGGGCTCGGGCGTCAATTCTCCATCGGATGATGGTACGGCCACGTGTAGGATGGAGATGAGCAGAAGAAGCAAAAAGCAGGAAAGCCCGAGTAGGTCTATAAATATACGAAGAAGAAGACGAACGTTGGTTGAACTAAAGGAGGCATGGCGAAGGCGCGGAAGCCGAAGAACGAGGGCGCGAAACCAGATAGCTCTGGAGCCGTAGTCCGCCACCAGAAGCTGTGCCTCTCCATAGACGTCGATAAGCGCCAAGTTTACGGGTGATTTCCCTTTAAATGCTGTTGCACACACCCTCTCTGTTTATGTGTGGTTTGCTTACTCGTTGTTTCATTTGATTTTATTTAATGAAGTTTTTGCTTCTTTCAATGTTCAGATACACTGAATTGGAAATAATAGTGCCGGAGATTGAGATAGTTGGTTTATACGCGGAGAATTTAGGTATAGAGAATGTGTTTGTTGACGGTGAGGCTGCGGAATTTGAGTACTATCCTTGCCAGCCAATTGCTACTGACTGCGAGAGGAGATGGAGCTCTTCTGTGTTGACTCCTACTTCTGCGGCTGATGCTGCGGCCTCTTCATATGCGTCCGCACTGCAGAGGGAACTGGTTCCCAACCTACTCATCAATTGTTGCAAAGCTTTTAGGGTTCCTCTTTCTGATCCACAGGACCACATTACTGATAATTCCTCGCAGTCTCCCGCCGAACCCAAGCAGGTTAAAGTGGCTATATAAAGTTCAAATTTGGTTTTGTGTGATGTGTGATAGTACAACAACTCTTTTGTTTTTCAATGCGATTTACTCCTAACTACTTATTGGTGCGGTTTTCCCCCAGTTTTATTATTCTTTTCGGTCTGTTGGTTGCTCTTATCCTCTAGAAGCCCCTTTACCATTCTGTATAAATGGGTGTGATGTTGACACCATCTCACACAATTAATCTGATGTAGATGAGGATTCTGATGTTAAGCAAACTACTTCAGTCACTTTTGGCATATTATATTGTATATATTCTTTAACTATGTCAGCATGCTCTATGAGAAGGTGCATTGATCAATGCATGTCAGAGAAGGCAGTAACACTTTTTGGAGAACTTTTCAAAATTGACTTCATGTTTTTGCAATCTATTCTTGTTAAACTATGATCTTTTTTAATGTTCAATAATGCTTTGATTATGATCATGGTTCATCATAGCGAGTTTTTATATACTTTTGGTTTCTCATGTAGGTTGATGTTGGATGCAGAATGTGAAACTGATTCGAATTGATTATTGGGTGGAGAAAGCAGATACTGGGATTCACTTTGATGGTAATGTGGTTCATACTGACAACCAGATAAGGCGTGCCCGATGCTGGTTCCCTTGCATGGATGAAGGTTTTCAGCGTTGCTGGTGTGGCTCAAGTCTAATCATGTTCTTTACAGCTTTTTGTCTTTGCTATCAGGATCTTCTGATTTTAGTTACTTGTGATGCCATTTATTCAGTTTTGATCTGGAGTTTACTGTTGCTCACAATCTCATAGCTGTCAGTACTGGAAACTTACTATACCAGGTAAGATAAATGACATACTGTCTTCATTGTTTGAACAATTGAACTCCAGCTGTTTCTTAAAGTGATATTTTCTGGTCATAGGTGTGGATTCTATTTAGATATCTTTGTATTCATCATTCAATTGATTGAATGATTGTTGATTGCCAAAATTAGAATTAAATGCTTTTTTTCTAGTTCATGAAAAAAATTTACTCCATTCCTGAGTTCTTATACTCTTCATATGCAATTTTGAACAAGTGGTTGCTGGCACAATTGTTTATCATCAACCCAGTTATATGAAACCTCATGGTTGTTACATTCTTTGATCATTGTATTTCAAATGACAAGAATTCTGGTAGAGGGAGTTGAAGAAAATAAAACTAGTGATGCAGATACATTTGACATAAGTGTCTGTTGCAAAATCTTTGATGTGAGTATTGCAAAAGCTATTATATAACAAAGCTATCTAATTATATGTTAACCTCTGAATGATGCGTACTGCACCAGAACTCGATGGAGCACTGAATGGTAGGTGGTTGGGAACTATAGGTAGATTTATGCTTGATTATACCAGGTGAAATATGAATTAGATTTGCTTTAAACTCAGGATCTCATTTTGATGCTGTGAGGTGATTGTTGAAAGCAGATATTATGTACTGCAAAAAGGGATATTGTGGAATATGATATGATTACTGTAGCCTTGCTTTATGATTTCTTAATTAGTAGCGACATGCCTTAATGTTGAATCTAAGTAGGCTGAGTTGGTTGTTATTGAAAATTCACCAACTAAACTTTTGAATGTCCCCTAGGTGGTCTTTTATGTTGACTTGTGCGGGTAGACTTTTTTAATTTTACCATATTCAGTTCATAAATTTCAATGTGAACTTCCTGCCATTTGGAGATGAAAGTGATGCTTCTCATCTGTCTCAATACAAAGGTGAAGGCTATTAGAGAAAATGCTCTCTAAACTACCTCTGACTAACAACTTCATCATTTCTCAATTTTTTGGCTTGGAACCTTAAGGAATGCAGGATCTGCTACTTGTTCATAAAATGAACATATCTTCCACATGCTATCTGTTATCATTGCTGAGCACAAGCATTTGCTATTAAATGGAAGTATGATAATATCTGAATCCTGGAACTCTGTGGTGCTATTAAGTTGAAATTTATGTAGAACCATATGTAGGGAATTGGGATTAATTATATAAGCTACCCATTCTACCAATTATTTATCCTTTTAGTTCTTATTGGTTTGAGAACTCAGTATGGATGCCTATATTGGCAGGTCATGAGCAAGGATGATCCACCTCGGAAGACATTTGTCTACAGATTAGATGTCCCTGTTGCTGCTCGATGGATATCATTGGTTGTAGCACCATTTGAAATCCTACCTGATCCCCATGTTGGTTTCATATCTCACATGTGCTTGTCAGATAGTTTTGTGAAGCTACAGAATACTGTTGAGTTTTTTCATAAGGCATTCAGGTTTGTTCTTTCTCTATATGGACTACTGACTTCTGCTTACTCTTTTCACAAATTTGGGATTAGTTGTCTCTTGCTCATGCAACTAATTTCAACAGTCATTATGAAGAATATCTTGATGCAAAGTTCCCATTTGGGTCATACACGCAAGTATTTTTAGCTCCTGAGGTAGCAGTGTGCTCGTCAAGTTTAGGAGCTTCCATGAGCCTTTTCAGCTCACAACTTTTATATGAAGAGAATATTATTGATCAGGTTTTCTTCTTTCCCATGTTTAATTGTTAATGTCTACGTATCCTTAGTATGTTAACTCTAAATTTAAGAACATAGTGTTCGATTAGATATATAAAGGCAGCTTGGTTGAAGCACGATACATGTGTTATGTTAACAACAGTATTGGGGCTGAAAGTCCAAAATTGTGACTTGGTAATTTGATCGACCATCCTAATGTCACATTGACAGAATAAATTTTCATTAGATGTATATCCCTTTTCCCAGCATGTCTCTTACATTACTAACAAATGGCAATGGGGTGTCAAGGAATGAAGTTTGCAATAGGCTGACCCATAGGCTAGATAGAGAAAAGGAAATTAGACAAGGAAATGAAATACGGCAAAAGACTAAAAGAATCAGCTCATGATTGATCATTAAGTCTGATAGGAGCTTTCTCAACTTTTTCACCCAGTTTCATTCTTTTGGAAAATTTTAACTTGGCAATTGTCTTATGTCAATCTGCGATTTATGTATTTTCTCGTTGTCAACAAGTGGGATGCCTAAATTGGTTAGAACATATTGTGCTCATTGGAATGGACACCAACATGCTCATTTTCCTAGTCCATATAGGTCATTACACACTTTAGATAACAAAGCTGGAATACTGCAAAGGTATTTTTTGGGTACTGGGTGCATCAGTATTTGGGGGACACTGTTTTTAACACAAAATTTTGGAATTTTGAACAGATTTAGTTTCTTGTCCAAAGAGTTTAGTTTTGTTATATTCTTCCTATTTTATACGTGTTTTAGTTTCCTTATCCTATTTAATTCATGATTTATGCTTTATAGTTTCTAAGTAAGAGTTATCTTTCTTATCACAATTATGATTTCTGCTTCAAACAGTACAAAATAGGTAGTTTTTGGATAAAGCGGTTTATGTAAAAATTTTAACAAAAAAAGTTTTTGTAAACCCAAAGTTCCACATCTGTTATAGTAATAATCACCCAACTTCTAGTTTTAACTTGTTGAAAATTTGTTGCTCCCTACATCATGGAGTGACTATATTATTTTGATGGTGAGTGCTGTGTTATGTGGCTTACTAATAGGGCTTTTTTAGTTATTCCATCTTTTAGTTCGTAAAGTAGGATGTTATATCAATACTTAAGAACATCACACTGTTTAAGTAATTTTAACTTTTGAAGATGTTGAAGACATTAGAGATTTTGTATTGACTATTACTATCATTAACTAGTCGACATAGGAATATTCTGTGTATTTTAATGGAGTAGTTTAGATATTATTTAGAAATATAATATTAACTTGTGGAAAATTTTTTATTGTTCTATTGTATGTGATTTTAAAATCCGTTATAAAAATATTTCAGTATGTTTGTGATCTTTAGGCCTTATGCTAAACCATGTAAAACCATATCCTTGTCTCTTATGGTGTTAGAACTAATATCAAATGGTAACAGAGTCAGATTCTTATCTAGAACTTGTAGAGCCCCAACCTAACCCGCCTTTTCTTCTTATACTAAACTCCGTTTCTTCTCTTAATGTAAATCATTGATTCTGTAATAATGTCCTAGTAAACAATGGTTCTGGAATCACAGCTAGTGTCGTTCTCCTTCTAATCTTTGTGTCACCACAGTTGCATGAATCAATTGCTTGTGAGCATGGTTGCTGAACTTGTTCCTTGTTGCTGTACTTATTGCTGGTGCCTTTGTTTCATCTTTCTAAGCTCTCTGTTGATGAAATTCTAATGTGAATTTCCTTGGTATTCTGTCCACATTTTTGATGTCGTCAAGCTTCTTCTTCTTCAGCAGTGTTTAGTTCTGTTCTTTCTTCTTGTACCTTAACTGCAGCTGAACGTTTCTTCCCTTTTTCTGGTGACCATCTCTGTCCTCTGTTTGTTCTTACTTTGGTGAGTACCAACATCATTGTCACAGTGTTTTCCAATGATCACTGACTTTATTGTCGTGTTTTCCATCTTTTTTGATGAGCACCTGTTATTGCCTTTTTTTTTTTCTTTTTTGGTTGTTATAGCTCCATCTCTCTCTCCAAAGCAAGTTTCACCTCTCTCTAATTGTAGTCCTTTTTCTCATCTGGTTGTCAATAACAATCAGGATATGGAAAGCCAGATTTTATCATGATTTGACCAAAATCACTCAATGATCTTGTCTGAATGACACAGCGGAAGTAGTTAAGTAGAGATTTTAGGTTAATCTCTGAACCAAATCCAAGCATAAAACTTGGGATTTAATCAACAAGAGAAAGACAGTTTCTCTAAGGAAAATTTCTTGCAGAAGCTTTTATTAAAGGCAATGTTTTTGGTCCCCCAAAACATCTGTTAACCCTCCTTTTTATACCCCTAAAGTGGCACATGAGGGTCCTAATTCTAGTGTGAAAAGGATTGATTAAAATCCTTTTCTAAAGCTAACTTATTTCTTTTTCTTGCTGGACAAGAAAACCTGCCTAACTAGGAAAATTAAAATAAAATAAACAGAAACAAACCCTAATGGGTATATGACAACATAACCAAATCCTAATAGGTCAAGGACAACGTAAACAAATCCTTATGGGTTCAATCCTTTATTACTGAAAGAGTCTAAAAAGCCAGCTGCCAAATTACTGGCCACTTTTCATGTCTTTTCCCCCCAACAGGAACGTATCGCAAGCTCTTCTCACAAGTGAATGAGATGAAATCTATCGGTTGTTTTCTTGCATTGCCTTCCTGTTAGGCTATCACTGTCCCTCTTGATTCTTCTCTCTCAGCTTAAATTTTAATTTTCCTTCCTCTTCATCAGCGTTAAGCCTTTGATTTGTGTTCCTCTTTGTTGAAGCAAATTTTAGGTTTATCTATCATCTTCAACTACCGATGGCTGTTATTCCATATGAATTATATAATCAATACCCTGAATTTATGCCTATTGAGAGTAGAGCGGTGTATAGATGAGATGGTAGCCCACCTACAGTTAATTAATTACAATGGGGCTGAAAAAGGAGAGAAATGGAAGGTGAGGTTTCAAATGATTTTAAGACCTTAGTATAGAGGACTTCATGTTCAATTGAAAACTTGTTGGCTGTGGCTGATGGGGAAAAGTAATTCAACATTATGGAAAGAAGTTGTGACTGGTGAGTGGTAACAAGTGCTGCTATTGATACCTAGGTTTCTGATTTTATTTGTTTTGCAAATTATAGTTGTTTGACGAATTATTGTCTCCTTCTCTTTCCTGCTTCTTTAACTGGCTTTTAGTAGTCTTTCATACGTTAAAAAAATTTATTGATATTCTTTTTGAATAGTTTAGTGGTTATTCTTGAACGCAAAAGGTTAACCCCTATATCAAATAGTGCAAACACTTAATATACATTGTTTGCATTTGAAGAATGTGACATGAAATATGCTTTATGATATGTTCAAAACTTCTAATCAAATGAATGACCTGCTTTTTCGTACTAGGAAAGTTGTTCCCACACATGGGCACGGTGGTGAGATTCATGCAACCAAAGTGGATTTCATGTTGTAGGAATATCATATTGGCCTTTTCTTTAGAAAATTGAATGTTCTTGTTCACAATTATGGTGTATGATCCCCTTTTATGCACTCTTTTTTGTTTTGGTGTTTTGGTTTTCCTACTCACTTTTTCATTATGCTCTTTTTAATTGCGAAACTTATATAAGTGCAAATTTCATACAGATAAGTATCCTTGAATTAGTGAACATGTTGTAATCTTCTCCCTAATTTTTGAATTTGTTCAGGAATGACGTATGTTTCATGTATGGTAGTGTTACTGATTGGGTGTTGTTTTGGATCTTGTAATCTTCATAACAAATGGCTTCATATGCCATGTAAATGGATGACACAGTTTCAGTTTTAATGGAAAATAAAGTCCAAGGTTTTTCAAAGTACTAATTTTCTTTTGTAGGAAGTTTGAAAATTTGTTCTCCTTATTCACCATACTGATTGATTAATGCAGACCATAGACACAAGCATCAAGCTAGCCTCTGCGCTTGCAAAACAATGGTTTGGTGTCTATGTCACTCCTGAGGAAGCTGAAGATGGTAAGCTGTTAGAACATGATACTTTGCATTTTTCTGATTTGAGGAATGGTTGATCAACTTTGAGAAATGCTGGTTTTTGGATTGATTACGTCCTTAATTCTTATGTCAGAATGGCTGCTAGACGGGCTTGCTGGTTTTTTAACAGAATTATTTATCAAGAAATTTCTAGGAAATAATGAGGCACGATATAGAAGATACAAGGTTTGTACTGAGCTATCTAATTTCGTCAATATGCCATATGCTTTTCCAAGAAAGATGATTACAGCAAAACAGAACTTTGTAATGCTCATTTTTATCATCATTTGCATGATTGCTATGGTTTTTTCTGAACATCATTTCCCTTTTTTTTCTTTAGACTTCAGAAAGATCTTTTTATGCATTGAGGTCTTCTTTAGTCCATCTTTACTTGAATTTAAACATTTAGAGCATCTTGATTTTGGAGATATACCTTTGTGTGGAGGGGTGACACTAATTGAAAGTAATTCCAATGATCTTGTGGAACTTATGCTACCTGGCAACAGATATAATTTTGATTAAATTCAGATAATATGAGGTTAAAAAGAACTGTGTACTTACTAATTTTACTCAGTTTCCATGCTGCACAAGTCTCAGATCATGTAAAATAAAAGAAAGTGTGCTTGAAGCTGATTTATCTATTTGAGATTGCTTGATCTTCTTCTAACAATAAGGATCTTTTATCAATAGTCTCCTGCAAACCTAGGAGTCATTGCTAATTGATCAACAACAGGTCACAATACCAACATTCATTTTGGAGGCTATCTGCTCTGACATAGGGCATTTGTGAATGGAAAATATGCTCTCTGAAATTTGGCTCTTATACCTTATATGTTAACTATTATCGTTGAATTATATGCAGAGTCGGTTACATTAATGAAAAGTTTTTGTTAACTTGGAACCTTTTCAAGATTTTGGTTTGAAGCATCCCAAACTTATACCTTTTTTTGTTTATCCTCATCTGATTATTGTTTAAAGTTTATCCTCTCTAAGGTCATCCACAAATGGCTCTCTTATTCAACATTTGGAATCCAACAATTTGTTCCTAAGGTTTTACAGTGCTTCAATTGGTCCAGATGATGAGTCTGCTTTATCTTTAAAAGAATGAAGTTTTGAGGACGAGTAGTATATTTACCCCCAGCTTGGTGGGAATTTTGTCATTTTTCATAGTATCTGGAAATCATGGAAAGATCATATTCTGTGTAAATCAATGAGAAAATAACACAAAAATTTTTGGAAGTGCAGGCTAATTGTGCTGTTTGCAAAGCAGATGATAGTGGTGCAACTGTTTTGAGTTCATCTGCTTCTTGTAAGGATTTGCTTGGAACTAATTGCATTGGTTTGTATGGAAAGATACGGTCTTGGAAATCTGTGAGTTCATTTTTAATTCTGATTTCTACTTAAATAAATCTTATTTGTTTCCTTTAAACTGACTGACTGGTCATTCAAAGGTGGCGATCCTTCAAATGCTGGAAAAGCAAATGGGACCAGAGTCTTTCCGTAAGGTAATTCTCTAGTGCATATGAAAGGGTTTTATCCTGCATGATTTTGATGGACTAGAAGCCCACAGAAAACTCTCTTGTTGCAATTGTTTTCTAAAATGGACTCTCATAAATTCAATGATCAAATCATGGATTGAACTGAAGTGGTGATGATGTAAGACAAGGCTTGAGGATAATTTGTATATTGGTTAACTAGGAAGTGATGACTTAATCCTTAGAAATTGAAGAATTAAGGCTTTGAAAAATGGAATTGGGTATACGAATGTGTAACAAGTATAGTTAACAAAAAGGAAATACTTTCTGATGTAGACGAAAGTTGCTGAAATTAGGTATCTGTTGCAGTAGTAGATTTTTTGAATCACTGGTGTGGACAGAGTCTGAGTTTACAGCAAATCATTGTGCTTTTATTATCTTGATCCTGTAGCTGTTCATGAATTTTTACACTAAGTGTCAGGAAGATATGCAATTTTAGATTTAAACTTTTCTTCCCAACATTTTTGAATATGAAAATGTTGTTATTTATGGATGAATTCCTTTGGTTCATGATGTCCTATTTTTATGCTCTAAATATGCAGATTTTACAGAAAGTTGTTTCCTGTGCTCGTGATAGAATCCCATTGAGATCGCTTAGTACAAAGGAGGTAATCACATACTCATGATGCTCAAATCATCTAGCTATGTACATTATTGTTCTGGTTATCTTGGTTTCTGGTTTAGAGGTATTCAAGCTTATCCAATTGTTGTATCTATAATCTTGAAAAGCATGGGAACTGTTATTTGTAGCAGTTCCGTTTAAATTATCTTCACTACGTCTCGTAGAGTAATGTTAAAATGTTTCTATATAAATATACCACTGCTAGATAAATGGGTTGAAGTTTTTAGACAAATTCATTACGTAGTGTCTGGATTTTGATGAAAGACAGATACAAGAATATCTGATGTATGACTGGACAGAAAGATGCCCACTGTTTGGACAAAGCGAGTATGACTTTGAAAATATGGGCTGCTGGCGCCGGGGATTTAGAGCTAAAAATGCAGGAAGCTAAAAAAAAGAAATTTGGACAGCCTTAGGGATGAATCCTAGGGCTTAGGATTAACTCCTTATCTAAGGGTCACTCCTAGAGAATATAAAGTTTCATACATTCAAATTTGAAAAGGATCATAATTCATTCAAAATCATCAACCTCCTCTAAAATTTGATGTATGATAGATATAAATAGACATTCACAAAGTATACTAATCTAATTACTTAGTTCTATTCCTCTTTGAAAGTAAATTCGAACTAAACAGTGATTAATTTAAACTAATCTATTGAACTACCAGACAAACATAAGAAAAGAAATCTAGATGAATAGATTGGTTTTAGGAGTTAGCCTAATCTTCATTAATGCTTCAATTTGGTAAATCTCAAAATTAATTGAATTTGTGATGATGGAATTTGAGTTTGGAGCTGGAAATTAGGGCCTTCAAATGAAAGACAGAAGGATTTGCTTGTGGACCTTAAAAGCAAAAGCAAAAATGCATCTTAATTGCTTGAATTTTAAACTAGGTGCTACAATTCAGATTAGGTTTCTGGGTGTTGTAAAGCACGAATTAGAACAAAGAGATAGACTTGAGAATCACTCGTAAGGTCTAAGAATCACTTTTAGAAGAAAGCATCACATTTTCTTATTTTAAATTTCAGTATTTTCAAAAAGGAAATCACTTTATTATAAACTGAAATGTTGAAACATTATTTATAGTAAAAATGTTTGATCCCTAATTCTAATCGAAGATGATTTTTTCACACTGAATCATAAAATATTCTATATTTCATAATAAGATGAGCAATTAAGGAACTAAATCAGTATAAAATAACTTTTATCAAATAACATAAAGAGAGAGAGAGAGAGCGATAAACCACTTCGTCACGGTTCACTGTACAGTGACTGTCACACTAAATTCCATTCTTAATTTCACCAATTTAAGGCTTGGGGTTGAGTGTTTTGTCCTTTCTTGTTCCTTTTATATACTTTAAATTGTTTTTCGGGAGTGCCCTTTTGACATAATTGTTATGTGATTCTATCATTCAAAATTTTGTACATTGCTAATCAATTCATTGATATTTGAGTTTATGGATTGCTTTGCTCTGCTATGCACTTGGAATTGTTTTTTATTTTGGTGAAAATCATTTCAGTTTAATTGCAAGTTTAACTTTAGTTTTACGTTCCATGAAAATGTTAATAGCTGTTGTCATCAAATTATCAACACTGAGAAACTACAATTGGTAGTCTTTAAGAGTCTATGAACAATGTCAACATTCTTTTTGTAGGAAAACTGAATCCGTTTTTTTTTATAACAATCTTGAATCTTCTTCATGTAGTTAGTAAGGAGCTTTGGATGGGCAAAATTTTACATGTTGACCAATTCTGTAATTGTGTAGTTGTTACAGGAGACAATAATTTCTTTGTATGCATTATTTACTTTTCTTCTTAGAAGTGAATCCTTATGAACCAGAGTACTCTGCAATATGCTACATTTGACATATTTCCTTTTGCTTCTCAACAATTTTTATCTGTAATTCTTATATGATCTCACAATCCTTTTTGTTGATAAATTTCAATTTGAGCACTGTTATATGTTTCAAGAGCTATTCTGTTTTATTTCATGCTTATGTAACTACTACGGAATGCAGTTCCGACATTTTGCCACTAAGATTGGGAATCTTGAGCGTCCATTTGTGAAAGAATTTTTTTCTAGATGGGTTTGCTCAAGTGGGTGTCCAGTTCTAAGGTATTGATTTGGGATGTACGGGATCACCTTTTTCTAACATTTTTTAAATATGTTGACTACTTTCATGTTCTAAATTTCTGATTGTTTGGCCTTAATTTCAAGGATGGGATTTTCGTATAACAAAAGGAAAAATATGGTTGAGTTAGCAGTGCTACGAGAATGCACAACTACGCCTGATGCTAATACTTCGGTTCTAAACCCTGATTCTGAAAATCGAGATGGTGACATTGGATGGCCTGGGATGATGAGTATTAGGGTTCATGAACTTGACGGCATGTATGATCATCCAGTTCTTCCTTTGGCTGGAGAAATTTGGCAACTATTGGAAATACAGTGCCACTCAAAGCTTGCCGCTAGACGCTTTCAAAAGCCTAGAAAGGGTTCAAAACCCGATGGTTCTGATGAAAATGGTGATGCTGGGCCTGCTGCAGATATGCGTGCTAGGTATATTTTGTGTTAGACGTTTTCTTTAATATTCTTATTGGATAGGTATCTTATATTCTGTTGACTTATTTGCTCTTGCAGCTTGGAATCTCCTTTGTCATGGATTAGGGCGGATCCAGAAATGGAATATCTTGCTGAGATCCATTTTAGTCAACCTGTACAGATGTGGGTAAGAAACCGCCTTTTTGGAGATTTATATTAGGGTTTTGCATAATTTGCACTGTATATGATTGGTGTGATTCATTTTTCCAGGTTGCAAGAAGTGCTTTAACTATATGAAATCTTTCGGATGTTAATAATGTTACATTTTTTATGCATGCTCATTGTGAGTTAACAACTTGGGTTGTTTTACAGTTGGTGATTGGTTTCCAACTGAGTTCATGTATTCATGCCAAATTATTATTGCAAGGAATTGGGCATTAGTTGTTTGCATTTATCTGCCTCTTGAAATCACTGCCAAACCTTTTGGTTGATTCAGTTTTAGGATGGTAGTGGTTGACAGATACGTGCAATATTGTCTCTGACAAATTTATGTCACGTGTAAGGACATGATTTTTGGGAATCATGATTGTTATTGTTTCTTGGAATCTACATTATTCTTCTATTTTCTTATAATTTTTCTGCATTGGCATTAGCAATAGCTTTTGTCAAAAATAGCTGTAGTTCCTGGGATTTTGAAAAGTCTGGATAATAGACCTAAGGTTGTGGTTGAACACCTGAAATACGGTATAAGAAAGAAGATATAAGTCACCTCGGGCTCTCAAGAAAAATCACTCATGAATCTATTTACTCTTATTGTGAATGATTTTTCTGCAAGGATAAAACAGTGTGATGGATTAATCAACAAAACAGGCACCTTATGTACTGTTTGTTGAAGAAGCAGACATTATTTCCTTGTACAACCTATGCACTTGAGATATGTGTGTGCAGATTAGGATTTAGTGGAGAATCATTGAGGGACAAATATGGGAGAAAACATGGTTTTGTCAAAAGGGATCCTTAAGAGATCTTGTTTGGGCTGTTTTCTTGTTTATCAATGGATATCGTTGCTTGTTTATTAATCAATATCATCTTTTTTCATTATAAGAAAAGACAAATTTCTAGAAGCTTTACATGTGCGTGGTAAACTCTTAATTTTATCAATTGTTGAGGTCAGTAAGTATGATGGAGTTTGGTTTTCAATCAGAATCATAAAACTATTATTCTGTCACACAATATTTATCTAAGTTTCTAATATTGTGCCTCTTTAACTTTTTTTTGTGTGGTTTGAATAGTGGATGGCTTACTGTTGTGCCCATACACTTTTGTTTTTATATATTTTCAACTTTGTTTTCTAACCAAAATTGGACCTTTTTTTGTTCATGTCGGATATCGCTGTACTTTACAATTTTGTAATTGCTTTTCTTTGTCAATTGGCGATTGATCTTTCAAAATTATTATTTTAATCAGATCAATCAATTAGAGAAAGATGAAGATGTTGTTGCACAGACACAAGCTATTGCTGCATTAGAGGCCTTGCCACAACTTCCATTTTCTGTTGTTAATGCCCTTAACAATTTCCTTAGTGACTCCAAGGTTTGACTGACCTCAAATGTTATGCTTTACTTCCATTCATGTCCTGACTGGACATAATATTCTAATTTACATTGTTTTTGCAAGGCTTTCTGGAGAGTCCGTATCGAAGCTGCATTTGCTTTAGCTAATACAGCATCTGAGGTAATATATTCAGTTGGAGTGATTTTTGTGTGTCTATATGTATGAGATGCATGCTTCCTTTTCCAAGTATTCACAATTTTTGCATGTAAAAATTCCTTTCATACATAGTTCTTGTATCATTCCCATCATGTATTTTATGATATTTGTGTCTGGCTAAAGCACCTTCTGCTTTTCCTTGAGGTGCTAATAACATTTTTCATGCATTTCATTATTGAATTACAATGACAGTTTTGGAAATTGGAAAATTGAAATGTTTGAACTTATGATGTTTTTTGAGGTAATTTTATGTGGGTTTTCCTATCGGTTGTTTAACAGGATACCGATTGGGCTGGTTTAGTCCATTTAATAAAATTCTACAAAAGCCGAAGATTTGATCAAACCATTGGACTTCCCATGTATGACTTGCAACTCGATTAATCTGATTTTAGAGAAGTTTGTTGTTGTCACTCTCTTAAATAGCTCATCTCATGTCTATTTTTCCAGGCCAAATGATTTCCATGATTTTCCCGAGTATTTTGTTCTCGAGGTAATGCAGTGAGGTAGGCTATGTAATGGTTTTGTGTGGTACATGCTGTGCTTGCTTAACATAATTTGCACTTATGAGTAGTTTCTACTTAGCAATACTCAACATATTTTATTCAGTGATGCGATAGCTTCTAAAAGAAAGCACATTGACATAGTAGGTTTCAAAATATTGATTGGATATTTTGTTCTTTTTTATGACTGGACCAAACTTAATGCTCTGATTACAAACAAGAAACTCCACAATTTAGATTGGTTTCTTCTTGCTCCCCTATTAATCCTTTTCCCACTAAGGTTTGACAAAAAATTTTCTTGGGGTTTTTGAGTATTATCTGCATAAGAAACATGTTAAGTGTGGCTGCATAACCTAGGATGATAAATTGTCATTTGTCACACATTTGTCATACCTATTCATTTATCCTTCTTCAAGTCTCCATCTTTGAACTATCTTTCTGTTTAGCAATCTACTACTTCTCTTTCAAGAGTGGATCTTATTTGCTGCACAATCTGCAACATAGTCTGTGCTTCTGTCATCTTAAGCTTTCATTAGACTGGACCCTTCATGCAATAGTTTTAATAGATATCTCCGTTTAAGTAGAATTACTTGGGTGTCAATATTAAATTCAGTCCTTAGGCTGCTTCTGGGGAGAATTTGGAATGTCTGATATAGTAACTGTGAAACATGCAGCAGGACTTTACCTCAGAGAGGGGATGGCTATTTTCAGAAAATTTAGCAGTCTATAAGGGGATGTATTACGGTTCCTTTGTAATGTGACATGGTGTTTAATTGTGACTTTTCATATGTCTACGTGTGTGCTTATCTCTCTCTCGCTCTCTCTCTCTTTTCCATATTCTCATGTGAGGAATTGTCTCCGATTTCTCTCTCTTTTTGACAAAGCCAACATTGATAGCCTTAACTTTGTGGAGTTTTGTTTGATGATCTCTGTTCAAAATTACTAGAAACAGTCTCTTCTCCTATTTAGTGACCTTATGCACTTTTGGACAATATTACAATCTCCTCTTCTATTCCATCATCTATTTCAGGAAGTTGTGCTAGAGGTGTTCCTTCCTTCCTAGAAATTGAACTTGACGACTAATCAATTTTTTGTATACGCCCACTTCTTTTTTTGAGTACTTATGGTTTCTTACTTCCGGTTTTGTTAATTCAGGCTATTCCTCATGCTGTAGCTATGGTCAGAACAGCAGATAAGAAAAGCCCAAGAGAAGCCGTTGAATTTGTTTTGCAGCTACTTAAGGTAGACTTTTCTTACCATTATCTCATTTATGATCTGAAATTTACTGATTAAGATCAGATTTTCACTCAAATTACAACAATAATATAATTGAAAAAAGATCTCATCTGCTAGCAAAGATGATCCATGGTTGCTGATAAGATTAAGGAGAGAGTTTGTGATTAAGCCTCTCAAATATTATTAGATTAACCAAATCATATTTTGTTGAGAGCTTGTATGTCATAGGGCACGAATCACATAATTTGTTTGTCCAAGATGTCACCTGTGGGTGATTCTGTTTGTTAGGGAGACAACTGATAGAAGCTGAGTTAATGATAACTCTAGCATATCACTTCTCAAGTTTGATACGAGCATTACAAGGCTAATGATAAGTTGGTAAAGTTAATTTTAACTGCTCAATGTATTTATGTATTTCAAAAGTGAACATGAATCATAAATAAGAAACATTTCCAATTAGTTTATCTTTTGTTATGTTTATCCTTTGTTCAAGACAGGACAACCTTTTGGACTTGCTTACTTAGGGCTAACTCGAGCACAATATCCTCTCTCTTTTGTAAATTGGAAAACAATTACAATATCTTATTGTTCAACTTGTTTCATGGTCTGTTTTATGTCTTTGGTGCTGACTTTTTAGTATTTGACTGTTTTTGTGATGTAAAACGGATGAAATTAATTGCCCATGAGGTTATCTTCTGGCGGGGTTGGGGAAGATAATAATTGGTTAAGTAACAAGTAAAAAGAATAACGTTGGGAGAAGGCAGCGATATATTTTTTGTATGTAATGAAGGCTCTTTACGATTCCTTTGTCAGCAATTAGTGATTCAACAGGAGACAAAATATTATTAGCTAAATGAATTGATTTTAACCTGTAAAAGAGATTCATTTCATTGATAACAATTTGACTCTTGCCAGATGCGAAACACTTGATTTGAGAATATTGATAACTGAGAAGGAAATTCTTCATTGACCCTTTGAATCTGGAATAGATGCTTTTCTACTTTTCTATGTAATAGCTGAAGTTGCTATGTAAAACATGCTTCTTGTGTCCATTACTAGTTTATGAAGTAGCAGTTTTGTTCAGTACAATCCCACTAGTGGACCTCTAATTTTAGTCTGTTTGTCATAAAGTTTTAATATGCTCAAACATGTTTTACATTATTCCCGTTTTGTTATTTGACAGTATAATGACAATACTGGAAATCCTTATTCTGATGCATTTTGGCTTGCTGCACTGGTCCAGTCAGCTGGTGAACTTGATTTTGGAGAACAGGTTTGTCCACAGAATTTGCGTTAGGCGTGCTGAATTTTTTGATTATTGTTGGTCAGTTAATTTTAAAATTCTCTTTTCTGTACAAGTTTAAGCGCCTTCTACTTTTATTTTACAATTTTCAACATTTCAGTTGTTATTTATTTATTGATTACTTTCTTAAGCCATTCCCCAATCACAATCTTCTATAGAGATTCGTCTTGTACTTTTTTGTGGCAATAACTAATCACTCGTATATGTTGGACCATTAATTACATAGAACCGAATCAGTTTCACAGTCTACAAGCTAACTAGTGATTGCACTAACAACCTTTTAAGCATGTATTGCACTCTCTACCTATACAACACAGCTGCCTTCAAGGGTCTAAGACCTCAGTATTAACCGTTTCAGTAGGCACAAAAGAAAAGCATTTGTTAAGGTGCATTGAGTAGCTATTAAGAGAAAAGAGGCGTATAATAAATATTTATATTTCAAATAGGTAACATGTATAAAAAATAAAAATAAAAAATTGAACCCTCTTTAATATTGACCTTGTATCTGTGTATTGCACTCAAAAGATTCTAATAAAAACTGAAAGGAAACAAAGTTGTAAAATATAAGAAATACTTCAATCAGGCTCTTGACTAAAAGTTATATTTATAGCTCAAAGTGTTTTCCAGCATGCATAGACAGGCGTCTTGTATAGGCGAGCCCTTATTTCAAGGTACTTGCATTTCTTCCTAGTATAAATGATAACCTAGGGAAGGGCCTTCACTTGGTCCATATCATCTTATCTATTTGGAAAAATACAATGAAATATGTTTGGTTTATCACTTAGAGTTTTGCATTCCTGAGGTTAATGTTCACTAGATATTTTTGATTCTTTTACATGTGTTTAAATAATATGAGAATCCTGGTGGGTATAATTGTGCGTTTAGATATGACTCACTCATTGTTTACTTGGCTGTTATGTATTAGGGAAGTGGGCTCAGGCTGCAACCAAAACGATGTTATTATGGTCTTTATTTTCATGAAGTTATAAACTAAAACGTTGTCGTTTTGGTCAGCTTTACTAAAACGTTGTTTTGGGCCAGGCCTAGCCAAGATTGCCATACATATTTACTATAGTTTGAAGTTGTTTTGCTGTCCAAATCTGTAGGCCTTGTTAGCTTCAAAAATCTTGGCATAATATTTTAATCTTTTTAATCGAATTGTTCCTTAACTTGGAATGAAAGTTTACAATTGAGAAGTTTTGAGTTCAAGCCACATTGACCTTGTTTATGGTGAATATATTATTTGTTTGGTATGTCCACATTTTATGTTAGGAGTATGTTAGACTAGTATTAGAATTGAGTGCACCTTATGTTGAATGGTTTTTTGACAAGAATATGTGTTGAAGATGTAACTTAGAATACGCATCATTGTTTACTATTGGTGGATTCCAACTCCTCCTATATGATGGGTGTTGGGCATTTCTTCTAATCCTACTATCATTGCTCATTGTTTTTGTGTGATCCTTTCTCGTTGCAAACTTTGAAAAAATGTACCCTTGCTCAGACGTGATTATTTGTTTATCCTTTTCCTAAAATTCTTAAATGTCATTGATGATGCAAATGTTGAATTATTTAAAAGATTTGGTGTAAAATTGTCAGACAAAATGATATGTTGTTAATCAAGCAACAGTTGTTTCATACTGTGTGTGTTAAAAATGAATTGGGTTAATGCCTACGGATGAAATTTTCACAAATTTCACTCTATATTTTGAATTCTGTCTATGCAATCTTCTGAAGGTTACTTTTTCAGAATCCCAACTTAATACAATTTTGGACCTGATTCTGCAACTTCAACTTTCTGTTGGGTCTGTATGGCTTGGTGCTTTTTCTTTATGTATTGATCTTTCCTAGGATCCATCAGAGTTTGAAGTATAATAAGACCAAGACCTAAAGTTCCCTTCTCAAGTTTGCCTTATAATAGCAATTTCTTAATGTGATGTGTGCTATTGTATCTCTTTATTCTGCTCGCATTTCCAAGCTTTAAATATTTTTGATCACTTGCAGAGTATGCTTTTTCTGTCTTCACTTCTCAAGCGCATTGATCGTCTCTTGCAATTTGACAGGTACATTGACTTCTAGTTCTCCCCATTTGATGCATTTCTTTGATGTACTTGCAACTTGTTGAGTTTTTTTGCACATTTGATACTAGGTTGATGCCTAGCTACAACGGAATCTTGACAATTAGCTGTATCCAAACCTTGGTACAAATTGCATTGAAGCTTTCTGGAGCTATACATCTCGTGAGTCTCCACTTATTACTGCTTAGTTACTAATTGATTTCCTAATATCTTGCATTCATAGGATAGTGTGAATTAATTCTTGCAGGATCAAGTCTTTGAGCTCATCAAACCTTTTCGAAATTTCAAATCAATATGGAAAGTTAGAGTTGAAGCAAGCAAAGCTCTTCTGGATCTCGAATTCCACAGCAAAGGCATTGATGCAGCATTGTCGTTGTTTGTCAGATATTTGGAGAAAGAACCATCATTAAGAGGTTCTGCATTATCTCTTATGGCTGAATAACATATTTGCTGGCGTTAACATGCTTTTATTGATATAAACTATGCACTTTTCAAACTTTTACTGAGACTCATGTTCCTAATTCATATTCCTTGGCCACAGGGCAAGTGAAACTTGCTACCCATGCTGTACGGTTATGTCAAATGCAAGATGCATCTTCTTGCAATAATGAGATCAAGAGTACTACTCTACTGGCTTTAATTTGTCTGCTTGAAGGCCATATAGGATTCAACAATGTCTTTCTTCGGCATCACTTGTTTTGCATTTTACAAATCCTTGATGGAAGGTGAGCCTTGAATATTCTGGTTAGTGATAGAAAAAATTATTGCCGCAGTCTTGCTTGCAGTCGGCCTAGTCAGATTATCTACATGAGTAATTTTAGGGATATTTAGAGGTTTACTAGGAAACTTTTGAAGATCAATTAAATATATTCAAGAATTCTATTGTATACTTATTAAGCCATTAAGTTTCTTTGATAATATTGTCAAAATTTCTTGTGAAAATTGCATTTTTTTGGCAGTACATGATTCTTCCTATTTCATTATAAATGATTTATTACATAATTATTAAATTTGACTTAATATTGTGACAAATAATTTTTTTTAATCTTTTTGTTACTTCACTTATGATTTATTACATAATTATTAAATTTGGCTTAATATTGTGACAAATACATTTTTTATCTTTTTGTTACTTCCCTTCTGTTTTTGTTTATTTTTTTTTCTTTGCTAAATACTTGGAAATTGTTTTTAATTCATTTTGCAACATGTGTATATGAGTACCAAACAAA
>JANITW010000007.1:6473589-6502046 GCA_027564335.1 Erythroxylum williamsii
TTTTTGGCAGTATATGATTCTTCCTATTTCATTATAAATGATTTATTACATAATTATTAAATTTGACTTAATATTGTGACAAATAAATTTTTTTTAATCTTTTTGTTACTTCGCTTATGTTATGATTTATTACATAATTATTAAATTTGACTTAATATTGTGACAAATACATTTTTTATCTTTTTGTTAATTCCCTTCTGTTTTTGTTGATTTTTTTTTACTTTGCTAAATACTTGGAAATTGTTTTTAATTCATTTTGCAACATGTGTATATGAGTACCAAACAAATAATTTCCGTTTAGTCAACACTTCTATTCAAACTGTTTCAATCACAAACTGTATTTATTAGTTTAGCTTGTACAACACGTCGATAAATAAGGATGGTAGCCTTGTGTTGCACGTTTGTCTTTTGGGATATTCTTTGATCTGGAAGTCACATGTGGAAATTGAATCCTTGCTCTTTTTCAGGGCCCCATCAGTTTTTGGAGTTCCAAGAGATAAATCACTACATATGGTTGATGCTGAAGCGTGCATGGAGCCAAAAAGCGTTTTCAGTGCTCTTGTCACTGATGCAAAGCCTTTCGAGCCTCCTGCAGATGTCCCGAAATTTGCCGAGGATAACTTGGTAATTGTTGAAGTTTCCAAGGAAGCAGCTACAGATTCCAATATGTACCAGGAGAAGATGGATTTGGCCATCTCAGAAGATGATAGAGAACCTCAGATTGTTCCCAACGGTGATAAACAGAAGGTTGATTTGATTGTTCCTGAAGCTTCAAAGGAAGTGGCCACTATTTCTGACAGTCATGAACGTAAGATGCCAGTTGTTAAGATCAGGGTGAAACATTCTGCTGCAACAAGTAGAGCTGATGAGGCTGACAATCAAACTGTTGTCAGATCTCTGGCTAATAATCATGAAAATGATGGATGCAGCAGCTCTGTTTCTGTGGATGCTCCCCAGAGGAACTCTAATGATGCTGTGAGCATTAGCAATCAGAACCTTGAGGAAGTCAATTCATGTCTTGACCATGGTTCACGTATGACTGCCAGTATTGGAAGTGCTAAACTTGCAAGCGACAGTGACAATTTTGGGAAGGAATTCCAGTGTACTGCTGATTCGAGCAAGGCTTTTGCACATTCTCAGCATGATGAGCAATCATCTCCTAGCCTTATGCAAGAAAACAATTTTGATGGTGATGCACTCAAGTATGCTAGTTTGCATAACCTCTCGGCTGGCAGAGCTGATAATGATGATGGCGGTTCGATGGCTACTACTGCACATCCTTCCCATGGGGACGAAAAGGGGAAGGAAGTAAAAGAAAAGAAACGCAAACACAGAGATCACAAGAAGCATCGGGATGATCCTCAATACCAAGAACGGAAGAGGTTGAAGAAGGAGAAGAAACGGAGGGAAAAGGAAATGGCAAAGTTGATGAGCAATGAAGCCAAGGCGTCATCTGCAGAGTTGATGGGTAAGAAAGAGGAACAGCCCAGCATTAGGTTTATAGCTCCACAATTGAAGGTCACGGAGCCTAGTGAAGACAGGGCAGTAAAAACTGTTGAAACCAAGAGTGTGCCATCCGAAGGCACTTCTGCCCCCAAATTGAGAATTAAAATAAAGAACAAATCGCTGAACAAATAGCCATAATTGGGACTAACTGCAGGGTTTTCTGGGTCTTAACGAAACTTGTGGGCATAGATTTTATTTTAGATTATTTCTCTAGCTTTATTTTGCCGACAAGTTAGCAGGCAATAGCTCTAGCTTTTACTAACGAATCAATTCCACGTATTTCTGTTCTTGCTGCCTGTACTTTATAGACTGAGATAAAGTTGGATTGTATTATTTTAGCAGCGTAGCTGTAATATTTTTTGTTGTGAAATAATAATTCAGAATTTATTGTGAAAGAGCTCTGCCTACGACGAAAGCTATACATATCTTTGGTTAACAACTCCAAGTCGTCTTAGCTAGGCGCATTTTGTTGGTGCTCTGTGTTAGATAATGCCTAAGCTTCTTTTCTCTTTTTGGTTAAACACAAAATAGACCACTTGACTTTTGCACCTTAGTAGTAGTTATCGGCTTGAACAGTCCATAGGAAATTCTCTAAGGATCTTTCAATGTCCTTGATCATTTTTGAGGTATGAACAAATGAGAGCACCAATGAATATGCATGCTATTTAACACGAAGTTGTTTAAGTTGGAGCCTTTAAATATAAATAGAAAATTATTGTTTTAATGGTTGACTCTCCTTTTGATTGCATCAAATAATGGCTGGCAGTCCTTGAAGATCACCATCTTATCAAATATAGGTATGCCAAGATATTTGAAAGGCAATTTTGGTAAGTTTTAGACTTGATATTCGTATTAGCAGCTCATCATCTTGATTGGCAGAATCCGATGAAACATATGAGTAGCTCATGTGTTTGTTCATAGTGAGCCTTTAGAGAAAGCTGAACAGGCTCAAAACACTTAATAACATGGATTGAAGTTTTGTCGTCACCACTGAATAGTGGTAAATCATTAGCAAAAGCTAAATTGAAAAGGTTCAGCTACTTACATTTAAAATGGAATTTGAAACACTGTGATTAGTTGATCATGGAAGCTATAATTTGACCTTCATATAAATTGTAAAAGATAAAGCAATAAAGGGTATTCTTATTTAATACAAGGAGTAGGATCCCTATTAATTAAGAGAATGAAGCAAATAGGTACAACCTTTAATTTAAGTGATAAACAAATTAAGAATGCCAAAAACTATGATCAGGCATCCAAGATAAAAGACCAACTAACTAAATCAAAAGCTTTAGTAAAGTATATTTTTAAGAAGCAACTTTGAATGCTCTCTTAGGTAATGAGCAAGTTATCGCCAATGTTTCCCCATCTAATAAATGCTCCTTGACTCGTATCGAGGAATGATCCAAGAATTGACTTAAACCTATTGGCTAATATTTTATAGATAAATTTGTAAGTAACATTGTATCATGATATAGGTCTGTAGTTACTTAGATAATTAGGGTTTTTCTTTTTGAAATCCACCGTTTCTCCAAATATGACATGCTTTCTTTTTCCGGTCCAACATATGCTTGATTTCATGTTCGATTATACATAACTACACGCTCTATTAATATTTAGGTTAGATGAACCCTATGTTGATACTTTAATATGTTTTGATTCTTTTATTAATGTAATTAGGTTTATTGATGTATTGAGATTCGATTATGTGTTTAATATATGTTTTAAGTATTAGGTATAATCTGATTTCATACGTAAAGATTGAGAAATCCTATTGATGAATAGATCTACCATAATTGGAAGAAATTGATTGCAACCTTAGAGATATGATGATATAAATCTTTCGAATCAGGATCAAATCTAATAGAGGGATTCATAAATCGGCAAAACAATCCTTTAAACTTTAACCTGAGTAATTCATTTGAAAACCTTAGGATTAGTTGTTACTAGAAATATGGTCAGTTATTAACATACCATAGGAGTCTCCACGATCCAATATATCAACAAAACAATTGCATTAAAGCACCCCTACTCTTAGAAGACATATACCCGACATCCTATCGAATATCCGAGTACATACCCCACAAGGGTGGCATGCTAGAGCAATCACGACACTAACTTAATTGTGGCATCATCATTTAAAAGATAATCATCACACTATTTTAAAACCCAAATTCCTCATTTTTCATTTCTTAAACCATATGTACATTATAGCTTTAAAATAACATCCATATATGTACTTTATCAAAACTAATCAGAGTTTACATCTTTGTATACAAGACATGCTACATACATGAGGAATTATACAAAAGTTCTATCTATATCCTTTAGTCTCAGCTGATCAACCTTTGAGCCATTTCTTCGATCCAAAAGTACAAAACTATACTTCTTCTAGAATCTTTCTATCACTAGTATCCTCTCTCAATACCTGAAATGTCAATGCTGCAATTTTGGTGAGTTTTGCGAATTTAGTGAGTTAACCATCTTCGATAGTTCACTCAAATTATATAACACATCGATTCATACAATCACATAACTCACATCATTTCATTTATCATCATGTAGCATCATATAACCCTTTTGTTCAAAATTTTCACATTTCACTCAACACAATTCAACAATACATTTCAATCATTGAAGCATACATATTAAATGTATATGTAATGGTCATGAGACACACTTTCATTTATTACTTTGTTGTGATCGAGTGCCTTTTTACTAGCCCATATTCCTTGTGGATACCGGGCTTGTATAAGATATTGTCCTATATCCCTTAGTGGATATTGGAAACATTAAGAACTGAGTCAAAGGCTCTTATTACATTCTGAGCTTTAAGTTCTTTTTCAGTAGTTACCCCAATCACAACAGCCTTTATGTTGTCAAGCATTCGTGTAATGAAATGCATCACATTTACATTCACATTTATCATCACACCTTAGTCCGACATTCAACAATAATGTTGAGTATCACTTATTTCATCAAATTCACAAACAAGGAGCACTTCTAATATATTATTCATGCATCAAACGCCCCAGATATTCAATGTCCGGAATCAACAAAATCACATTTATAAAATAATTCAATACAGAATTTAAAACAAATAATTAATCAAGTGAGACAATCTACGTTACTCACAATTTGCTCCAAATAGCTATTGCCTCGAAATCTTAACAATGTCTAGATTTTGTCACTCAATTTGCTCTTCTATATCATGCAACACACATTTACATACATTATAACATTACACATTTATATAAGTACTCATTTATGCACATATGTATCTATAGATTGTGTACAATGCATGCTTAATGACAATCCCAAGTATATTTCCTTTATTTTCATCTCATGATCATTCATACTTCAAAACCCATATATGTCTAATTTGATCTTAGGTTTACACCTTAATAATACAAACTTATTTCAAGTTCATCACTCAATAAAGCACTACAGTTCATGGCTCAAAACATTTGATTCTCATAACATCATCAATCAATCATTTATCAACCCTTTCTAATGAATTCAGATGACCATGAAATTTGGTGGAGAGAAGGGACAATGTGTTAGGAGTTTATGGTTCAAATTTTAAGTCAATCGGAGGTTTGGAGAAGAACTTATGATCAAAAGAGTGAAGGGTGTTTAAAAATATCAAAAATCATTACACCTTCACTGTCACGATTGTGTTTGTGCACTATCATGCACTCCCTGTTGAATCCTCTCTGTCACGATCGTGCTTATGCACAATTGTGCAACTCCCTCAAGGTTTCCTCTCTATCACAATCATGCAACTCCTTTAAGGTTTCCTCTCTATCACAATCGTACTTATGCACGATGATGCACTACCTAATGATCAATATTTAAGCTTCATTCAGCTACTCTCCAAACATATTTTCAGGTCAAGTTTTATGGCCATTTTGATAAGGAAAAAGAATGATTTAGGCAAAACATTCTTCTAAACAATTATTCCTATATGTATTAAGTTTCTAACGACACCAAGTTCATACAATTTGATTTAGTATTATGAAAATTATACACAAAATAATACTGACTGTTCTTAAACTACAATAGCACCCAGTACCCAACTTCAAATCAAAATGTGAAACGCTTAGAGACATAATTCAAATTCGATTTCTTCATGAAAATTGTAGCCATATGTCTCTAATTTAATAAAAATTAGGAATAATCCCATTTTAATGTCTACAGATCAAGATATGGCTAAAATACAAATGCTTATTTAGTGGAAGCACTACATCTAGCTATTCCAACACACTTCATCATTTTCATCCTAGTTCATCTCTTTTGCTTAGTCTATCATTTCTAGCTTATGTCTTCACTATCTCCTCTCCATTCTTACTTGCATTTCAGCTTAATTTCAATCACAAACAAATCATATTCTATGTTTTATCAAAACACCAAAAACATAACATTTACATACATATATATATATTCATCACTAAATTTCTACACCTTTTTATTACATCATTTCAATGATCTTTCCATTCCAAACTCATCTCTACAACATCTCATGAAATATTAACCACTATAAACACAAAAACAACACACCAATATTCTCATTCTTCATCCACGATGCACATGTATAATGACCACTATTCTCACGATCATTTATTATTAATTAATCGCTGTATTTGTTTCGTATTTATACTACTCATGAGAATTAACTTGATACTTACTTGCTAAAACTTCAAGTTCTTCAAAACACCAAAAAGCCCTAACTTCTCATACAACCCATATGCATCATTATGGATGTTGGGAGGTTTAGGTTTTCTTATGACAAATGAACAAGATAACAAGGTGAGAGTAGCAAATGAAAGAAAATATGAGGATAAGGTTTAACGTTAATGGAAGTGGTAATTATCGTGGAAGTGAAGAAGCTTAAAGAAGATGAAGAAAGTCATGAAGAGAAGAAGAAAGCAAGAAACAAAATAATTAATGGTCTTCCAAGTATAATCGTGGGATAAAGACATGACTCCAATTTCTACTCCAATTATCTCCCAATTTTCAATGACATATGTCATTAAATCCCAATGCCATTTATAAAAATTTTCACTGCCATTTGACTCTTATTTCTACTACCATTTATTAATTGTCTTGTCACTTGATATTTTTTCAAGTCCAAAAATATCCAAAATTTCATAAATTTTCTAAATTTCACAAAAAATTCTAAATCAACAATTATACTATCCAAATCAATTTTCAATACATATAATCCACAATTCTCAATATAATCACATTTATAAATCAATTATACCTGGAAAATGTCAATGAATACATGTAAAATCATGTTATATTATGCATGAGCATGAAATGCACTTTCTAACTTCTTAATAATCTCTCATGTACACTATTATAGGGTTCTAACACTTAACATGGGATAATGGGATGTTATAATTCTCTCCTCTTTAAGAAATTTCATCCTCGAAATTCTTACCTGATTGTTTGAACAAGTGGGGTATTGTCTCCTTATGTGCTCCTCTGTTTCTCATATTACTTCCTCACTCAAGTGATTTTTCTAAAGGACTTTTACCAATGGAATTACTCAGTTTCTCAGTTGTTTTGTTTGATATCCCACTATCTTAATTGGCTCCTCAACATTACTTAGATTACTAGCTATTTCAATCTCTTGAGCCAGTAACATATGCATTGGATCATATCAGTATCTTCTGAGCATACTCACATGAAATACATTGTGTAATCGTGACATCTCATTTGGTAAAGCTAACGTATATGAAAATGGTCCTATCTTTTCAATGATCTCATAAGGACCAAAGTGCCTAGCGCTCAATTTGCCCTTTTTATCGAACCTTAGCACCCATCGCCAAGGTAAAACTCTTAAAAATATTTTGTCTCCTACATTATATTCTATATTCCTTCGATGCTGGTCCACATAGCTCTTCTGTCTATCTTGAGCTGCTTTAATTTGATTTCGAATCAGTTTCACCTTATCCATAATATCCTGAATTAGTTTTGGGCCTTATACCATTCTCAAGCCCTTTTCATTCCATCATAGAGGCGATTGACATTTTCTACTATACAATATCTCATATGGTTCTATTCTGGTACTACTGTGATAGTGGTTATTATATGCAAACTCAATTAAAGCTATGTACTGATCCTACGCTCCTTGAAACTCCAATACACATGTCCTGAGCATATCCTCAACAGTCTTGATTGTCCTTTCACTATGTCCATCTATTTGAGAATGAAATACAATACTGAAGGTTAACTTTGTACCCATAGCTGATTGTAAGCTTTTCTAAAATCTCAAAGTAAATCTGGGATCGCTGTTTGATACAATAGACACCGAAATCCTATATAGTCTAACTACCTCATCTACGTGTTTCCGAGCCAACTAATCTATTGAGTTCTTCTCTCTCACTAGTAAGAAATAGGTTGACTTAGTCAGTCCGTCCACCACAACCCATATAACGTCGTTCTGCCTCAAAGTCTTTGGCAATCCTATTAAGAAATTCATGGTAATTTGTTTCCATTTTCACTCCAGAATAGATAAAAAATGTAGCTTCCCAACCGGAGCCTTATGCTCAGCCTTAATTTGCCGGCATATTAAACACTTAGAAACATTCTTTCTTAGCCACCTAAAATGTTGCTTTAGCATATTATACATCTTAGTAATACCAGGATACATAGCATAAGTGGCAACATGAGATTCCTCTAGAATTTTCTTTATCAATTCATCCACTTTAGGCACACACATCCTTTGCTTCAACCATATTGTCTCATCACTCAATTCAAACTTAGAATTACGTTTCATTTTCAATTTCTTAATAAGCTTCACCATATCAGGATCTTTATTCTGTACCTTTCTTATTCTGTCATGCAACATCGGCCTTAGTCTTAGTATGGCTATCAATGTCTCATTCTGCTCTAGATTCAACTTCACATTTAGAGCTCTCAATTGAATTAAGCTTAGTAACCTTGATAACTAAATATGAGCTACACTGCTATTCAACTTTTTACTTAATGCATCTAGCACCATATTAACTTTTCCCGGATGATACTCAATCATACAGCCATAGTCTTTCAACAACTCTATCCATCTCCTCTGTCTTATATTTAACTCCTTCTGACTAAACAGATACCTCAAACTCTTATTATTAGTATATATTTACAATGTCTCTTTATACAAATAGTGTCTCCATATCTTTAAAGCAAAAACAACTGTAGCAAGCTCCAAATCATGTACCGGATAATTTATCTCGTGAGACTTTAATTGTCTTGATATATAGGCTATCACCTTGCCATAGTACATCAACACACATCCCAATCCTTGATGCGAAGCATCACTGTATACTATATATCCTTTAGTTCCTGATGGAATAGTTAACACCGGTGTTGTAGTCAAACGATGCTTCAGTTCCTCAAAGCTTTTATAACAATCTTGATTCCATATGAAAACTAAATTCTTTCTAGAACAGATCTTTGGTACATTCTTTGCAGCTTCTCACTTCATTACTGCCTCTATCTTCTTTAGATCTACTTGTATGCCTTATCCAATTACTATGTGACCCAAAAATACTACTTGATCCAGCCAAAATTTACATTTACTGAATTTGGAATACAGTCATTTCTCCCTCATAATCTGTAAGATTACTCTCAAGTGCTCTACATGCTCTTCTCTACTTTTTAAGTATAGTAAGATATCATCAATAAACACAATTACAAGTTCTTACTTGCTAAAACTCCAAGTCCTAACTTCTCATATAACCCACGTACATCATTAGGGAGGTTGGGAGGCTTATGTTTTCTTGTGGAAAATGAATAAGATAACAAGGTGAGAGTAGCAAGTGAAAGAAAATATGAGGATAAGGTTTAACGTTGATGGAGGTGGTAATTATCGTAGAAGTGAAAAAGCTTGAAGAAGATGAAGAAAGTCAAGAAGAGAAAAAGTCACGAAGAGAAAAAGAAAGCAAGAAACAAAACAATTAATGGTCTTCCAAGTTTAATCGTGGGATAAAAACATGGATTGGCAAGTGACACTTGTTACTTGCCATATGTCCAATTTCTATGGGTTTAAACTAGGTTCTCTTATTTAACTTATCCAATCAGCTCCAATTGTCTCCCAATTTTTAATGACATGTGTTATTCAATTCTAATGTCATTTATAAAAATTTTCACTGTCATTTGGCTCTTATATCTACTACCATTTATCAATTTTCTTGTTACTTGACATTTTTCTAATCCAAAAATACTCAAAATTTTAGAAATTTTCTAAATTTTATCAAAAATTCTAGATCAAAAATTATACTCTCCAAATCAATTTTCAATACATATAATCCACAACTCTTAATATAATCACATTTATAAATCAATTATATCCAGAAAATGTCAATGAATGCATGTACAATCATTTTAATGTGCAAAAATAATCTCTGATGTGCAAAAATCAGTACTCACATGTGTGTGTATGTTATATTATGCATGAACATGAAATGCACTTTCTAACTTCTCAATAATCTCTCATGTGCAAAAATCAGTATTCACATGTGTGTGTATGTTATATTATGCATGAGCATGAAATGCACTTTCTAACTTTTCAACAATCTCTCATGTACACTATTCTAGGGTTCTAACCGTTAACATAGGATAATGTGATATTACATGCATAATAAAAGGTCAATCTATTAAGGTTTGCGAAAATTTGAAACTTAAATTCCAAATTTTGATATCAATAGTTTTCTAAATAATTTCCATTGTCACTATGTTCAATATCGTTGCCCATTTATTTTACTTACTTTAGTTTTACTTTCTAACTTCTGAATAATCTCTCATGTGCAAAAATCAATATTCACATGTGTATGTATGTTATATTATGCAAGAGTATGAAATACACTTTCTAACTTCTCAATAATCTCTCGTGTGCAAAAATCAGTATTCACATGTGTGTGTATGTTATATTATGCATGAGCATGAAATGCTCTTTCTAACTTCTCAACAATCTCTCATGTACACTATCCTAGGGTTCTAACCCTTAACATAGGATAATGGGATGTTACATGCATAATAAAAGGTCAATCTATTAAGGTTTACGAGAATTTGAAGCTTAAATTCCAAATTTTGATATCAATAGTTTTCTAAATAATTTCCATTCACTATGTTCAATATCGTTGCCCATTTATTTTACTTAATTTAGTTTTATTTTATTTTATTAAAAATCCTAAATCAATCCGTAGGCTAGATAATAGGAAAAAGTTAATTACTAGTAATCATTATCTTCATGAGATCGACCCGTACTTGCTGATACTAGCTACAACTACGCTGTGAATTTGCAGTTATTACAATATTGAGTAATTCACAATAAATCAATCAGGTCATAATTACAATTGGTAAACAACAAAAGATATTGATTTATTTATTTGAAAAAATTGGTCGCAACAACATCTACTTAAGGCAATGGATTTGAAGACTTATTAATTAATCAGGAGACTAATATAATGGAAGAATGCTTAGATTCCTTACATGATTTGGGTGTCAAGAGTGTGCACTGTGAAAAAGTAGTAAAAACTCCACGTGATTCTCAAATTTATAGGGATAATTTTATAAAGATGGTAGATACAATGAAGATGAACTGGATTGCCTTTCTTTAGTTATATTTTCATGTTATTGCATATTAGCTTTAATGGTACAAGCGTTTTCATATTAGGAACTACTTTATGGTTTAATCAGTTTAAGTGTACGTTTTTTATGAATATTTGCTATGAACCTTTTTACTGGATATTTGATATGATCTTCATAAATTTATGTTAAATGTCCCAATGTTTCGTAAATTTTTAAATTATTATGTTCACATATATTTATTAATCAATTAGTGTTGGCATTGTAAATACATAGCCTCCTTATCAAATTTCGATTAGATTCATACGATGAACTGATGAAGGTAGTTATTATTTCTTTAGCTAGGGAAAAGAGATAATATTTTTATTTACCCAAATTTCATTCAAACATGTTTTATTCTTAACTAGAAAGAAATCACAATCAGAAGATAAAAGCTAATAACTAAATGAAACTGAAGTAGAACCAAATAAACGTCTTGTAAAACGAAAAGGAAGAAGACTAATGCTGGTACCTCCCTGAGGAATTATCCGCTACAAGTTTCACTATAAACTTAAGTATGAATAACAACATACGTACACACACCAAGCATGGTATTTAATGCTCGTATAATGTCAATACTCATGACTAGTTGTCAAAATCTTTTAGCTACCATTTCCTTAAAATGCTAATCCGGATATGTTAATTGAACCATCATCGAATTGACTAAAAGGACTTACTAGCGATCGTGAAAGAAGCAATTTTGGTCCTTCATATTAAATCAAAGAGGTCCGAACTCATAAATTATTAATTGACCCTTTTTAACTCATAAAATTTGTTAAACCATAAGTACATAGGTAATCGTATAAAAGTTACATAAGCTCGTTGCTGCAACAAAAATCTTAAAACACAAGATAAAAAAAAGGTCATTACTTGCCTCAGCATGTGTCCAGGCAAAAAGACAACTTCCATTCTCACCTTCTACGCCCAAATCTCCAATTTTTTCTACTTCTACCCCAAGAAGGATCATGCACCTCGTCTCCATAAACCACATATCTATGATGTCTCAGACATTTCCCGGAACCTTGCAAGGGCCTTTTTATGAAGAAGTGTTCTGTAACTGTCCCCGGCCTGCACCTCAAGGCTAGGATCCACCTTCTTCTGCTGACTCCCAAGTCCTGCTCTACGTTCCATGCCTTGTGCTTGGACAGGTTGAATCATTCCACTTCCGTCCTTCCCCAATCCCTGCATATTGTTCCAAGTACCAATAAGCGGGAAGACAATCCAGAAAGTTTGATGTTAGAGTCTAGCTTGACCACTGCTTGTTGGAGAATCGTTCCACAGAGAAACCATTAACTACGCTCTTTTTATAGATATGGTATATAAACCAGTAAATACGATAGGAAGAATAAACGAGTAACAAAGTTATGTTCACCAGTAAATAGCTAAAAGGATGCTATGTCTCTACTAATTGGAAGAGCAGAAAGCATAATAACAGCAATCAACAGCAACTAAGAACAGTAGAATGTACGTAGAAGAAGGAAAACATACCAAGCCTTCCTGCCACCCCATATTGCGAAGCATTCGATTGCCCACATTACTTTCATCAATTGCCTTATCTGCTGTAATCACCTCATAACTCTGAGCACCCATGTTAGCATCTCCACCAACACGGCCTCCGCCAACACCAGGAGGGAAGGGCATTGAATCCAAAGAAGTTTTTTTGAATGCCGAATCCCGACCTTCATAGTTTACAAATCATAAACAGACAATTTCAACCAAGTTAATAGAAATCAGGGAATAAACAACCAATTGACCATCAATTCAGATAACCAAAAAAACTGCAAGTTCATGATCTGATGATTCATTGGCCAACCAAATGCCACAAGCAATGAATCATTGCTAACATATCTAAAATGTAAGACTGTATAGAAAATAAATAAAGGTTTATTTGCAAACCAATAGCTAATAACTCACCTGAATCCCCAAACCCACTATCAAGCAGATCATCTCCAAAAGAGGATGATGAACCATACAAGCTCCTCCTTTCAGCTGCACGATCCCTGTAGGTATTCTGAGTTTGTTCCTTTTGAGTAGAAGATTGTGGCATTTCAGAAAACCTCCTCTTGCTAGTCCCAGTAGCCATAGGAGGTGCGTAAGAGCCCAATGCAGATGCATCTGTCCTGAAGGGAGTTGCAACATTTGATACATCTGCATGTGGTACAGAAGAAGAGGTAGGAACTCCACTAGATGACCCTGAATATTCAGTATCAGATTTCACCACACCTCGCCCAGAGCCCCTTATAACCCCCATCAAAGCTCCACCAGAGCTGTTACCCACAGGTCTTGACTTTACAGCAGATTCCAACCCAACAGTCTCAGAAAAAGAGTAGGCCATGCCAACTCCCAAACTGGAGACAGGATTTTCCTTGGTGGTCACTGCATCAGCTTTCAACTTGCCTTTTGAAGCATGTCCAACTGGAAAAGGTCTATCATCAACAGAAACAGTTGGCTGATTGTCGTCAAGGGCCACACGAGTTGCTTGCCCTTCATGACTCCTCTGCTTCCACATGGTCAGTACATTGTTCATCTTCTTCTTATTGGCCAAAATACTGCTTTTGGAGGCAAGTTTTATTTCCTTTGCCTTCTCCTTCCCCTTTTTCTCGGCAGCTAATGCTGCTGTTGCAGCAGCTTGGACTGCATCAGGTAAGGATGCAGCCTTCTCCACTGAAGTAATGGTAGCAGCTGGTGCAGATATTACTACCTTTCGGTCATTAGGACCATCTGATGGCTTGGATTGCTCAGATTGTTTTCCTGATGCTTTTTCTTCACTCTGATCTATGCAAGGGATGTACTGCTGAGTGTGGTTATCAAATGTATACCAAATGCCGCTGTTACCATCATAATAAAGACCTGAACATGTAAGGGCAATAAATCAAAATTTGAATAAAAGGCACTATCAGACTTGGCCAAACCACATCATGGTACATGTCACAGTTGCAGTTTTCAATTTCCCAGATAAAGGACCACAATTAACAATAATACAGAATTCAGAATTCAGAAGTTCTATAGCAAAGAGAGTTCAAATTTGGGGTTTAAATCAATTTGCCAAACTGCAGAACCATGAAACTTAAACCACATGCATCCACACTAACAAGCCATCAATGCATACGTCTCCCTGCCTGCAACAACTATCAGCTTTCATAACAGTTTTACATCTCCAAAGCACAGAAAATTGGAAAATCAAAATAATGATATGAGCCATTCAGTAAGTAGCATCCAAGCCGACTGTACCCAGACAACTTACTTGTGCAGATGGTAAGGTGATGAAAAGATTCAATATCAATACGTATGAGAAATCTGTACCCAACAAACATGGATACTACTATAGCTAATTCATATCATACTTGTACTCACACCTGTACCGGATATATGCAATAGTTGACCCATTCATTATACATGTCCAGACTATACTGTTTGCAAGCCATGGTGTTGTAAAATTAAAGTTCATGCAAGTCAAAGTAATGCAAATATTGTTGCTTCTTCTGGCAAAGAGTCCAAGTGTCAGTTGATGATTTATGACCATTTTTTCTAGTGGAGTTTCAGTTTAGTGACTTTCATTATCCAAATACAAATCTCAATTATTCATATAAACTTCCTAAATATGATACAGTTCAATATTTTAAGTTTTTGGTTCTATGCAATACATGTTCAATAACAGTGGAATCATTTCAATCTTTTTTTTTTTTTTGTAAAGTGGAATCATTTCAATCTTTTTAGACCATTTGTAGAACTTGCACTATGCTATTTGTATCTTCTTGGAAAAATATGCCAACTTCATGTGTAACTGATTACCTGATGGACACGAAAATCAGTTTAGATACAATCATAGTGACACTCCAATACCTGATTGGATATGAGTACGGGAAAGGTTTTTTCTTTAAGGTGACCAATACCTAATCCAGAACCAACTCATTACCATCCTAACCCCAACTGTTGAAACAATACGTATGTTTTGGACTCCTTAGCAAGTGTTCCTACCACCGCTGTTTCATCACTAGCTCTTGACTGCAAATTTTCAATCGTTACAAGCTCACATTTCTAATGCAAGGAAACCCAAAGCAAAAATGTATTACGTTGGAGAATCGTAACTTTCCAAGAAACATATTTGAGACAGTATCTTATAGATTGCACTGTAGAAGTCAAAGCTGTCATATCAATAAATTGAACATTTCAATTCATTGGCTACATCAATCAAAGCAAATCCCAACGATTCATCTTATTAACATGACACTGCAACAAAGAATAAGATTATCAAGATTTAGCAATTATTTCCGAACTCAAATTCTACTCTTGAATCTGTAAACACATTTCATTGAGGGATTTTCTTAGACAAATTACCAGTGTAACCATAAGGTTATTACTTAGCTGTGGATTCTTTCTTAGGCATCCTCCACACAAACTAGTATCTGAAAATTTGGATAATCTATTGAAATGCACTCGGATTCTTTCTGGATTTTATGTGATTCTTCCTTGGTGCTTGTTAGGATCTGGCACATGAGAATCACATTCCCAGAAAGGAAATGGAAAGCAAGTGAGAGTTGCAATATGGCTTTCGCATTTAGCAAGATTTCTCCATAAAACAAGGGGACATCTTCAGTTACAACATAGCAATGTTGCACAAATCATTGAACTGATGCACTTGAGTTACTGTGCAAATAAAATAAGCATCTACTAGACGAGGTACCTGTGTTTCCATCATAGTAAAACCCTGAAGCAGCATCATAATAGTAACCAGATGCTTCATCCCAGACAAAGCCAGATTGCTTGGAAGAACCATCATTTTGAGCTGAAGCAGTTTGTTCATGCCCATTGGTAGATTGTTTGTCATCTGGATTATATTCCTTTGGTGCCCATCCATATGCATCATACTGAAAAAAAAAAAAAAAAGAAAAAAAAAATTGTGCATAATGTAAATAGAAAACCCAAAAAGGAGCCAGAAAGCAAGTGATATCAATAGGAATAGTAACTATATTATCGCATGTCAGCAGGTGAATGTCTTCATTGGGACAAGAGAATCAAAATTTGAAAAAGGAACACTAAAACGCATATCAACATCATTGACTTATGAGCATCATCAGTAATTTTTAAAAGATTCTTCTGACCTAACCCAGGAGTTTACATCAACCCATATATTCTGTTAGAATAGTTTATCTTCCTCAATCAGCATGGAAGTTAAAGGAGCTTCCAGTGAGTT
Organism: Erythroxylum williamsii; assembly: GCA_027564335.1. NCBI lineage: Eukaryota > Viridiplantae > Streptophyta > Magnoliopsida > Malpighiales > Erythroxylaceae > Erythroxylum > Erythroxylum williamsii. Next base: position 6,489,917 of record JANITW010000007.1, read on the forward strand.
TTTATGCAAAACAAACTTTTGTTTGTTGTTCATAGCAGGATGTACAACAATTTGGCAAGAATCAATGGTTCTTGTTGGTATCTCCAGAAGCCAGTTGAAGTGCTTTTCCTGGAAACTTGTTAAGAGGATCTCTTAACATACTTTGCACCAGATCCTACTGGTGTGGAAAAAATGTTGCCATCTTCTGACAAGGAATCAAAATATCTTTCTTAAGCAATTTTATAGAGTCACCTCTAATATCTAGTTTTTCTTTCCCCTATTAATCTTTTGATTTACAGTAATGAGAGCTCTTCCATCACTTCAATCTGGATAATTACAACAAATTCATATGACCAAAAAATATTGTTGATACTATGGATGTCTGTTAGCTTAGGCTCATAAAACTGGAAACACTCTAATTCTATTTTCTCATAATGTTCCTTACATTTGCATGTTGTGAACGAAAATAGGCTGTCCATATCAGTGATTTTGCACTAATGCTGTCCAAATATAGAAATATAAACCTGAACCTCCCAAATAATTTCTTGAATACCTGTTGTGCAAACGCTGCAGCCTCAATAGCAGCAGCTGCTAGACTGCTTGACTGTGAAGGTCCTGATGCCCCAGATCCCGGACCAAGAATGCTCTTTGCATATGCCACTCTCAAGATCTGTCCATTTCTTTCGAGTGTTGTTCCATTAGTTGCCTCCAACGCTTTAGTAGCATCTTCAACCTATGGGATCACAGAAATGTATATCATACTGCTTGTGAAATAATTCCCAGTATCCACTGAGAAAGAACATAGAATGACAGGATGCATCAGAAAACAGGGCTATATGAATGCTCTTAGGGTTTTAAAATCCTGCTTATGTCCCAACAAATGCTCAAAATGAAGTTTGGAATCCAAGTGAGATGGGTGAAACATTAGCAAAACCAAATAATCAATAGAGAAGAGGATATTGAAGGAACAACAAACAAAATTATTGAATTGTAGGAGTAAAAGACCAAATATATTGAATACAAGCTAGAGTTAAGAAGAGCTAAAGGAGGGTGCTTCCTAGTAGAAATTAAAAGTCCCCAGACCACAATAATAAGTGCAATAATATTTAAAGGTAGACATTCCAATTAGTTTGAAGCTCATGCTAGTCATTGTAACTGAACAGAAATTGCAAAGAATCAAGTAGGATAATAGAAGCAAAACATTCATTAAGTAAACAAATGTTATCCAGCATCATCTCCTCAAGATGGGAAGAACTCAACTGCAAAGGAAGAGAGTTTGACAACCTATGGAATATATATGTCCAAAGGAGTTCAAACCAAGAATTTATAAATAAGTAATTGCATTTCACCAGATTCTGCCACAATAGTCAATCCTCCTCAAGTTGTTTGTTTGAAATTCAAAAATATTGAATAACATTTAGCCACACCTTCGAAAATTAGCAAACTTGATTTGAGACTACAGCCACTTTCAAATTATCAAAAGCATACAAGCAAGTAAAAAGAAATTCCGGAGGATCTGCTATGACATTTAATCAAACTGTTCTATGATTTTATTCTTTTTCATAGGTAGCCAAGCTAGCAAAGCAGGGCCCTGCAAACATCTATTTAATTTCTAAACTGGCTAGTTAATGCAGATAAGAATTCAACTTTCAAGCCTAGTTTTCCACCCAAAAATAGTTCAAGTTTAAAAATTTGCAGGCTAGCTAGTTTATGCAGAACAGTGGTAAAATAGGGACATATTCCTCTATGTTTTGCAAAAACACTCGAGTGTAAGAGTTATTAAATTGAGAATCACAATAGAAATGAACATAAAGGCTACACAGTTGAACAAATTCAATCAACAGTGACAAAATAACGTACCGAGTGGAAATGTACAAATGCAAATCCCCTTGAAACATGAGTGAACTTGTCTCTAACAAGGCGCAGATCCTGTCAAATTGAAACAAAAGGTTTCACCAGAAAGTCAAGAAGAAAAAAGCATGTATCATTAATGAACTAAATAACTAAAGTCAGAATTTCCTCACCTTGATGGGAGCATGCTTGGAAAATTCATAGCGAAGCATCTCCTCATCAGCATTTTCATCCAATCCACGAACAACTAGCACATGAGTGGGTCCTGATTACAAAGAAAATTAACATATTCTTACATAGACAACACATCAAACATGTTAGGAGGAAGTAAGAACTTAAACCAACCCGATTCAAACCCTTTCCTTCCTAAGGGCATTGGATTTGACAAAGCTATATCTGCTGATGGTGCATCATCAGTTCGAGGCTCATTACACTACAAGAATAGATAAAAAAGGGCTATCAGTTGATTTAATGCTATATATCCAAAATACTTTCCAACTTCTAATCGTCCTTGGAAAATGATATTTTTGGCTTTTACACAAGGCTCAACGTAAGTACCCTACAATTATTTGAGGATCTGTTTTGTACTACTTCTGAATTTACTGTGCTTACGTCTTGTTAATTCTCTCTTTTACAGAGTTGTTGCTGTCTTTTCTCTTTAAGTTTCCACCGGTTTTCAAAACTGATAAAAGCAACTTTCAAAAGTTCTCAAATCACATCTAATTTTCTCATTACCAGCAATTTCAAGCATTATTCTTTACCAGCACTAAATGATGATCTTATCACATGAGAATGTTAATGTAGGTTGTGTCCTGACAACGATTTTTGGACAACCAAACAATAAGTTTATCAACTAAAATACTGGACACTTAATTAGAAAACCTCTTGGACTATGAACTGAAAGTTTATAATTCAACTTAAAGTGCTGATTACTACAGCCAACATGTTTCTGGTAGAACCGGACAACTCAGCAACTCAGAACTGAATTTTCATATATAGTAAATACATATATATATATATACGTTTATGAAGTTAGTTACGGGAAGGTGGCTGACAACCTTAAGATTGGTTGTCAGCTAACCGAATCTGTTATTCCTAACAGATTTTAGTATAAATAAGCAATAGATGAGAGGAGGAAGGAGATCATTGAGTATACTGAAAGAGTGAGCCCTAGGCGGGAGGTTACTGGTCCTCGAAACCAGAATAGTTTGTATTCGTTTTTACAGAAAATCAATAGCAACTTATACATTTTCCTTACCTGTTCTTTGGATTCTATCAACTGGTATCAGAGCAGTTGATCCTCGGAAATGGCCGCAAAAAAAGCAGATAACCGGTTGGAAGGCATTGAGAAGGATCTGGAGCTTCTTCGGGAAGAGAGGCGAAGAGATGGGGAGGAGGTACAGAGGTCGATAAGTCAAGCTCACCAAGAGTTTGAGAGACAGCTCAATCGTTCCCATCAAGAGTGGCAGCGTCATCTGGACGACCACGGCTCCGAGCTCCAGAGGAAGATGGAGGAGCTCAATAGAGAGATGGGAGAAAGACTGAGGTCCGAAATAAAAAGCATGATGCTGTCCGTGTTGCAAACGTGGAAAAAGGATGTGGGAGGCACTGTAGAGACCCGACCCGTGGAGCACCCACCCGAAGAACGCCCACCCGAGCCCAGTCGAAGTAGAGATCTGGGAAAAACACCGGTGGGGATAGAGGAACACCACGGGAGCAACGAAATGCGCAACGGAGCTAGCTACCGCGTTGAACCACCTCTAGGGGTCGCGCACCAAGGAGAGTTCCGGCGAGACTGCCGGACACGAAGGATCGAAATGCCCACCTTCGGAGGAACCGATCCCGATGGGTGGATCTACAGGGCTGAACGATTCTTCTCGGTGGGAAGATTCACCGAGGTGGAGAAGATGGAGCTTGTGGGAATGAGCATGGAGGGCGACGCCCTGACGTGGTTCAGATGGGTGGAGAGCCGTCGACCCATCGTTGACTGGCAAGAGTGTAAAAAGTTGGTGACGCAGAAATTCCGGCCAGCTCATGAGGGAACCCAGTGCCAACGATTGCTGGCTGTGAAACAGACCGGCACGGTGGTGGAGTACACCGGCAGATTTCTGGAACTCGCCGCTCCTCTTCCGGAGCTACCCGATGCCGTCCTAGAGAGTACATTCATGAATGGGCTAGTCGAGGAGATTCGGTTGGAAGTGCAGATTCTTAAGCCTAGGAATTTGGCTGAAATGATGGAACTCTCTCAACAGGTGGAGGAGAAGTTTCGGCGCATGAATGAACTAAGGTGGCACCGATGGGGTACAGGCACCAGGTGGGAAAACATGGGGACCAACTCTAACAGCACAGGGGCAGAAAAGCGAAGGGAGGACCTAATTAATAATCGGGTCCCTATGGATACAAGGCACAAAAATATAGAAGGAAGTAGAGATCCAAATATGGGAGGATTTAGGAGGTTGACGGTGTGAGTTACAAGATAAAAAGACCGAGGGACGTTGTTTCCGATGTGATGAGAAATTTAGCCCAGGCCACCGATGCAAAAAGGTAGGGCTCCAAGTGCTGGCAGCCATGGATGAAGAAACAGAACAGGAGGAGGAGTTGGAGGGGGAGGAGACCCGCATATGAAGACATGAAAGCTAGATTTTCCTACTTTCACCTTGAGGACAAGGTGAAGCTGATGGGGGGAGTATTGGTAGAACCAGGATATATATACGTATATGATGTTAGTTGCGGGAAGGGGACTGACAACCTTATGATTGGTTGTCAGCTAACCGAATCTGTTATTCCTAACAGATTCTTAGTATAAATAAGCAATAGACGAGGAGAGGAGGGTGTTGAGTATATTGTTGAGTGTGTGAGCCATAGGCTAGAGGTGCTGGTCCTCGAAACCAAATTATCTTGTATTCGTTTACAGAAAATCAATAGCAACATATCCATTTTTCTTACCTGTTTTCCTGGAACCTATCAGATTGTTCCCCAATTTCAATTTTAGAAATCGGGTCAAACCCGTTCCGTAAATGGTGCCCTTCAAATCTCAATCGAACATTTGGATCAAACCCGACCCATTTATCTTCTACTTTATCAGGACCCATTCTTTTCCATGCGAATGCATCCTCTTTGGTCTTATCTCTTCGACCTCTCATCATTCCACTGCCTGATGACTCACCTTCGAATGTCTTCACCAGATTTTGGGGTGACGGATCTGATTGAACCGGAAGAGTTGTAATAGCTTGCATTAGCTGATCAAACCGCCTACTGAACTCTTCCTTTAGCGCACTCTTCACCCCTTCAAGCTTTTGATTCATCTCCACCCTCAGAGAATCACGCTTCGTTTTGCAATCCCACTTTGATTTCTTCTACCTCTTTTTCCATTACGTCGAGCTTGGTATCCTGTTTCTTACCCGCCATGCCCAGATCTTTTGCTCTGATACCAAATGACGGAACCTCCCAATATTCCTCTAATCGAACAACACATACAAACACAAACAATGGACTGAATATGTATGTATTTATTTCTTGATCACAATTGATTTGAAAATAACAAAGATAAGATGCTAGAATTCGAGGTTCTAGCTCCTCCAACCTTTTGGCTCAAATCACATAATACAAAATGCATGGTATCCCCCCTCACACACCCCACATTGTTTTATTCCCTTAGTTAGCTAACTAACTCTTTTCTCACTTTAGACAACTTTACCCCTTTCTTGAAACTTAACAGATTTACCCCTTACTCTTTTTTATCAGTAACAGCCCCCGTACCCTTGGACCTTCTCCTTTGATAAGTAAATTTAATTTCTGGACTATGAGTCGTAACAAGATGTTGATATATCACAGAAGCTTTCAGATACCTTTAGAATCATGAAGCTAGATGAGAAAGGAGAACTTGTAGAGTATTCAATAGGAGTAACAAACATATGGAAACCAAAGCTGAAAGAGGAGAAGCGGGTTTGGAAAATAAAAGAGAAGCTAAAGGGGAAGTAGATGAATGAGGGATGTCCAAGCCAAGAGAAGGGTATCTAAGTAAAAGGAGAAGCACCACTTGAAGTGCAGATTATCCAAAACATGAATTAGGAGGTCAATCAAGTGATAGGAAATGGGAAATAGAAAAAGAATTAGGAGGAGAAAAATGACAGGGATTGTAGCACAGATAGTGGGGTATAATCAAGGGTCAGGAAATGGAAAATAGGTGATGAATTTGGAAGAGACTAATATGACAGTGAGTGTGTTACGAAACTGAATATAAATAGAATATTTTTAGTGGAGAATGAATTGAGACAGAGAGAAATGAGCACAAATAGGAGCAACAACGCTTTTCACATTCAGTGATTGTACAAGAAAACAAAACATCCACTAGCCAAGGAGACTAGGGCCTATCCTATCCCAAACACAATTACAATGATTCCCAAAAGATGCTCCCTACAGCCACCTTCACGTGCCTTTTATTGATGCCGTAATAACTAACTGCCTTCTCAATTGTTGCCATCTTTTCCTTCATGGTTTTGCTAGTGATGACGTGTTGTTCTTATTCTTTTTGGACTTCCTTGTATAGACTTGCTTAATTGGGTGTTTATCAATACTTCTGGCCAGAAGTTTCACCTTGTCCTCAAGGTGGAAATAAGGGAAATGATCTTCGATATCCTGGAACCTCTCCCAAGAGCTGTCATAAGTTGGTAGTTCATTCCATTCGATGAGAACCTCTCTTGCATCATCGGGTGCCATGCGAATATCCAAGACCGCCTTCGGAGAAACATGTAGCTCCATATCATTAGTGAGGCAAGCCGGTAATGGTTGGTGCTGGAACTATTTTCCTACAACTTTCTTCAGTTTGGATACATGAAAAACAGAATGGATTTTGGCATCAGTTGGTAATTGCAGTCTATACGCAATAGCTCCGATCTTCTCTACCACTTGAAAGGGTCCGTAAAATCTGGGAGAAAGCTTCTGATTAACTCTTCGTACCAAGCTATGTTGTTTATATGGTTGAAGAAGCACATAAACCATATCTCCAATGTTGAAAGGAACTTCTCTTTTCTTTGCATCAACCCATTGTTTTGTTTTGTTTTAAGCAGCAACCAGATTAGTTTTCAATGTATCAAGTATAACATTTCTTTTCTTTACCAGTTGATTCACATCCTCTACCAAAGAAGGCTCATATGTAAACCTTAGAAGAGTTGGTGGAGATCTACCGTACAAGGCCTGGAACGGAGTCATTTTTGTTGACTCGTGATAGGTTGTGTTAAACAAATATTCAGCCCAATGCAGCCATTCAGCCCACTGTTTTTGTTTATCACCACAAAAGCATCATAAATAAGTCTCGAGACACCAGTTTACAACCTCAATTTGGCCGTCTGTTTGGGGATGATAGGTTGAACTCATCCGCAATTTTGTACCTGCTAACTTGAATAATTCCTTCCAAAAGTTGCTCATAAAAATATGATCTCTATCTGCACAATAGAAACAGGATACCCTTGCAAACGAACAATTTCCCTGATAAATACAGTAGCTATATCTTTAGCATTATAAGGATGTTTGAGAGGGATAAAGTGCACATACTTGGTGAGGCGATCCACTACCACCAAAACAGAATCTATTCCTTTTGATTTAGGTAATCCACCCACGAAATCCATGGAAATGTCATCCCAACTTTGTTGCAGAATCGGTAAAGATCACAACAGCCCTGCTGGAGACAAAGTGGAGTATTTGTATTGTTGGCAAATCTGACATTGTGCCACAAAATCCTTCACATCTTGTTTCAGCCCTTCCCAGCAGAAGATTGATGTGAGTCTTTCTTCTTGACCAAGAGGACTGGGCTGGAAAATGGACTACTACTTAGTTTAATAATTCCTGCTTCTAATAACTCACTCACAATCTTCTCAATTTTTGTTTTTTGGTAGTGTGGATATCTATAAGGGCTTATGTTTGGTGGTTGAACCCCCTCCCTTAATCTGATTGCGTGATCTTCAACCCTCGAGGGAGGCAACTTGTTTGGTGGCTCAAACAAGTTCCCGAAAGACTCCAATAAAGCTAAAATCTGTGGTGCTATCAGTTGCTTACGCCCATCAACAGTAGTATCAGTAAGCTCCACCCAATATCCTTCTTTCTCTACCACGAGTTCCTTCACTAATTGCTTTAACGAAATTATCGACTTAGGTAAAGCTGGGCTGCCCGGAAGTGTTATGAGTTTTCCCTCTTGGTGATATTGTAAGATCAAGGTCTTAAAATTGATGTTGATATCACCCAACTTCTCCAACCAGTCAAGCCCTAGAATAATGTCGACACCCTTCAACTCAAACGGTTAAAATTCTTCACAAATGTCAGTCCCCTGCACCTTCACTACTAGCCCTCTGCAAACCCCTTCTCTTAAAACTCTATAACCATCTTCCACTTGAACAGCAAACTTCTTAGTTTTGTCCATAGCTAACATCAATTCCAGATCAATATCATCAAATATAAAATTGTGAGAAGCACCAAAATCTATCAGTATGATTACTTCTCTTCCATGGAGTTCACCAGCAAGCTTCATTGTCTTTTTAGAAGTAAGCCCAGCCATTGAAAAATTGGACAACTCCGTTTCTGTGACCTCTTCGTTTCCCGGCTCTAACGATAATACAACCTCGTTATTTTCTACCACCTCTTCATCTTTCCCTTCTTCATCATCACTTCTCTCCCTGAAGCCATCAACAGGATACTCAATTGACGATTCGTGCATTTATGCAAGGGTCCCCAAGGTTCACCGCATTTGAAACACAACCCCTTTTCCCTCCGATGTTGGGATTCCGCATCTGTCATTCGACGGAAAGTCTCTTGTCGCTTCTCAGGTGGTCAGATTTGATGATTTGGGGTTGTAATATTGGGTTTAACGTGAGGGTTTGGTTGCTGCTGTTTAGGGTTAAATGTCACAGATGGCTTGTTGACATAAGCTGAAAATGTTGGCGTATAACGTGAGCTGCTATTTCCCACACCACCTTTAAATTGGGTCAGCATAATGTTTTTTTCTTCAATTTTCTGGGCCAGAGTCATCAGTCCCCCTAAATCATTTATGGTGGCTAACCCCAGTTCAGCTTAAATGTCTCCTTTAAGCCCATTGATAAAAGCCCCAACTAGGCAAGCTTCCTCAACATTCCTCAATGGAGCTGAAATCATTTCAAAGGCTGCTCTGTATTCGGCCACGCTTTTGTCTTGCTTCAACGCCATCAATGACTTGTATGGGTTTCTTTGTCTAGGACCTCTAAATCGTTTCAGAACCTCCTCCTCAAACTCTTTCCATGTTGAATTATGATGCCTTCCTTCGTACCATTGAAACTAATTAAGTTCTTCCTCATCCAAACATACAGCGACAACCCCGATTCTGTCTTCCATGGCTATCCTGTTGTAACGGAAGTACCTCTCAATACGAAACAACCACCTTATGGGTCTTTGCCCGTAAAGGTTGGTAACTCCAATTTCCTCATTTGTCTTTCTCCCCACTCATCTTCTTTTTCACCTATTTTATCCACACATTCTCCATTTTTTCCAACTCTTCCACTGCATTCTTCCTCCGACAACCCAATAACACCATTAGTGATAGTCACCTCTGGGGATTTTTGATTGCGTTCTTTCAAAGTCTCACGTTCTTCTCTTTTTTGAATAATCTCATACATTTGTATCATCTTCTCTTTTAGAACACTCACATCATCCACTAAACTATCCACAATGTTTTCTAATGTTTCGACTTTCTTCTCCATTCTCGTTTTAACCATACGCTGCCAGGAATCTAGGCTCTAATAACTTTGTTACGAAACTAAATATAAACAGAATATTTTCAGTGGAGAATGAATTGGGACAGAGAGAAATGAGCACAAATAGGAGCAACAACGCTTTTGGCATTCAGTGATTGTACGAGAAAACAAAACATCCACTAGCCAAGGAGACTAGGGTCTATCCTATCCCACACACAATTACAATGATTCCCAAAAGATGCCCCCCTATAGACACCTTCACGTGCCTTTTATTGCTGCCGTAATAACTAACTGCCTTCTCAATTGTTGCTATCTGTCACTTCATGGTTTCGCTGGTGATGCTGGTGACGTGTTGTTTTTGTTCTTTTTGGACTTCCTTGTATAGACTTGCTTAATTGGGTGTTTATCATGATGAGAATCCCAGAACATCTAGCTTAGATATGCTCAGTTGAATCTGTCATGTCTAATAGTTTATGCTCCCATTTTCAAGAAAATGGTTGACATGCGCTCATTGCAGGTGGTTATATGAAATCCAGCGCCAAAGTTATAGCAGATTCAATAATTAACCTGTCAAACAAGGGCTTCATATACTTGAATCATAAAAGGTGAAGAAATGATTGGCGTGGTAAGAGGTGAAGATATGATTGGAATGTTGGTTGTTTCACTGCTTTATAGCTTTGATATGGATACCGGAATGCTGATTTGATTTAAATCATCCATGCACTTCCGCAGCGTGTATATGTTTTGCATGAGCATCAGCTCCAAAATGTAATAATACTGAAAATACGCAATCAGTTTGCTTTAAAACAGAATAGGGCAGCATCATGTATACATGTAATGTAAGTATGTATTAATAAGATGCATCCATGCTAGAGATTTGAAGCTATTTCAGTTTCAGTTTTCAATGCAACTTGTTGCAACACAACATATATATCATACAGCTTGGTACGTTTGTGATGCTTGTATGGTTACAACCATTTGTCTTCTATATTCTGCCTATTTACTCATTTATGATATTCCACATTCTTATACCTCCTAACCCTGTGCTCACAGGCTTCAATTATTGCCCTTCAGCATCACTTTGGTATTAAGAGACGTGGGTTGCAAATTGGGTTGTGATTAGGTGGTTTTGAGATTGATTTAGGCCTTTTGATTGGGAATAACAGAGAGGCAGGGGCTAAAATGTATAAAGGGAAGAGGTAAAATACAAATTCTTCCCTCTAGAAAGAAATTTGCTTTGAGGTCTCTGTTCTATGATGTTATTCCTAAAAGGTACTAAAAATGTAATGACTAAATTGTCCATCGTTTATAAAATTCGATTAACAATACTTATAGAAGGGAATAAAGATTTATAATAGTCTTATGATATACCTTATTATTCTAATAGTTATTATCTAATCAATAATAATGTAGAGTTCTTGATTGATTAAATTTAAATACATCATCGCAATAAACACCATAATAATTAAAAGAGGACCAATATTAACAAATACATAAACTAAATGGATGCTTCTAGATTGCAAATGGACACTATAAACAAGATAAAAGAGTACCCAAGGAAGTTGCTAACAGAGAAGTGGCTCAATGATGGAGAATTTCATAGCTGTAAAAAGGGACTTAAATGAAAATATATGTTATGTGATGACAAGTACTAATTATACACTTCCTATTGTATGTCTCATTTGCATATGGTGAGATGTATTAGATTTGTCACTCGTACATTTTGTAAGGCTTGGGCATAGATTTTGGAATATAATCTTTTATTTAATTTCTCAAAAACATTGTAGAAATTCTATTATTTGGACCAACAAGGTTTCCTCTTATAATGATTTATCACTTTTAAATGTATCACCTCCTATAATTGAAGTGATTTAATCGATATCCTATTTGATTAACTACTCTCAAAATGTACTGATTTCTTTAATAACCATAAAAGATTATCTTAATAATGGAAGGATCACATTGATCCTCATTCAATCCTTAATATATGTGCTCTAGATAATGTACATAAAAGTTATTTTAACCATGTCTATATAAAGGATTAAATATCAAAGATATAAATTTTATTAAAAATTGAATAAAAATATAAAAATTCATTAAGGATTCTTCTTATCTAGATATAAAGTAATAGCTTACAAAATCCTTTAAAGAACAAAAATGACAGTTGAAGCAAAGAAACTCATTCTAAGGTACCCTTTGATAAAAATGTCAATCTTTTGTTAGTTATACGTCTATATGTTGGGAAATCGGGTCGCGATCTGATCCGAACCGCAGCGGAATAATCACGAAACTTTTTCATGACTTTTGATTTCCCGAAAACTAATATCTATTTATTCTATAAAATGATTAACACGAATCATAATAAAGTAGAATTTAATTCGTACCTTATTCTGAAGCTTGATCTTTATCTTGATGCATCCCTCGAACCGTTTCTGAAACTGATCCGTCTCAACCATCGTAGCCGCACAAGTGTCCGGCCTCTAACGGTATCCACAGAATGAGTTTAGAGAACTCTGTAACTTTTACAGAGAGGGTTAAGCATGAAGTGCTAGCTACATAGAGCTTAAGCCTATTTATAATAA
>JANITW010000007.1:6588947-6602892 GCA_027564335.1 Erythroxylum williamsii
AAACCATATCTCTCAAATGGGATTAGGACATCCCAAGACATGCATGATGACTTGTATGTGAATTTTGAACCTAGGTAATGCATAATAGAATTGAATCTTAAATAGATGCTACTATACTTGTGTATTCAAGAAATGACATTGTTTTAAATAACACTTTACACTTGGAGTGCAAAAGATGACTTTTATTGCATGAAATATTGTTTTAAAATTTACATGTACATAATTGAGTCATGTATCCTATGTGTAAGTGTTCTATTTTGGTTTGGAGTCATGGCAAGTTTCCATTTTATTGGTTGGACCGATAAATAAAGGCATAGTGCCTTACTTGATTTTAGTATTTAATATTTGCATATGATTTTTGTGATTAGTAAGGTAACAATTGGCCAATCGTGTGCTAGGCACAATAGATTAAGCAACCCCCATTCCCTTAATGTTGGTATATAAAATTCGAGTCCCATATCGACACCTTTCTACAAGACTTATGGGTGATTCCACACTTAGGGTTTGGACATCGATGAGGTCATCACCTAGGGTTATGGCATTCTTGTCGACTGTAGACTGGACTTACCACATATGAAAGTCGAGTCAACATTGGGAATTGGTGGGTGTGCACACTAGTTTGACCTACTAGTGATGACATATATGATTGTTTTAGCTTATTCTGAGATTTGTTTTATAACGAAATTTGATTTATACACGTGATGTTTTTTCTGCTTTTGTGTACTAAAACTGGAACCTATGTTCACTGGTTGAGTGATTAATAGGCTAGGCCTATGTGGTTCCTAACTAGTATATGTTGAGTCATAGGCCAAGCCTATGTATTTTCATACCATGTATGTTCACTTCATAGGTTATCTAAACCATCTTGGTATGTATCGAATTCTATTTGCAATATATGTTTTTCCTGCTCACTGAGTATATAGTATACTCACCCCCTCCGCTTTCCGACCATGCATGTTAAATTAGTAAGTTTCAAACTCTAAGTGGATCGTGCAGTATTTTGCCATTTTTGAGACATTACCACAAGTGGGTAATCTTTGTTTTGTACTTTTGTTGCATAGTTGCTCATGAAATGTTTTTATTAGGTTGATTATGATGATATGCTTTATAATTTTATAAATTAACTATTGACTGTCTTGTTATTTGTAAAAGATCTTATGTATGAACTTTTGGTATTGTCGTTGAGATTGCTTTTGAGTGGACTTAAAAGTCCAGAAGTTGTGGTAGAATTTTAATGTAAATATAAAAGTGTTTTTAAAACTAATTTGCGGGTGTTTTGATTGAGTTTTAGGATTTTTAAAATACAGTCATTGTGCTACCTAAATGTTTTCAAAAAAAGATATTCAGTTATCCTTGCATAGTTATATTAAATATACCATGAGTGTCCTTAGCTCTGGTATGCGGCAGTTATCATATGCCTGAGGTGGTACCAGGTTATGACAGCATCACATTTCCAGAGTGAGTTTATAGAATAAAGTCAATTGAAACTTCAAGGGCCTTAAAATGAGGGTGTAAGGTATGGAATTTTATTAACTCATAAAAAAAGCCATTATTGAATAACCTCCAATTATCTTTCCAAATCTTGTTAGAGGATTGAGGAACATATTTCTAAGGGTAAAGGAAACTAATTTCATCTTTTATTAAACTACCCACATCATTGATTCTTATTATTTTTAAGTTATAAGATAATGACTTTTGGAAATACATCTCCATGTAAACCTTTATAAAATAAACAATCATTACCTCAGTAGTAATCTTGTTTAAGAAGATTAGCTTTCTAAAGAACTAGCCATATAGCTAGGCTAAAGTTGAACTAATACTCTAGTTGAATGTTATAGAAATGAATCTATAATAGGATGTTCCTAACTTTGTTCCTATCTAAAGACATAATAGGCTCCCTTTATGGAGAAATAGGGGCTTATCATTAAAGTGCCAAGGTCCCTGCTCGAGTGCTTTAGAGGCTTGGTGATCATTAGTAAATTTGAAGATAAAGAATTCATCTTCTATTACTAATGTTTGAATCAATCCAAGATTGCTCCATCTAGAGTTTACCTAATTTTTTCTGCAAAATGGTGGGTCTGTTACCCTAGTAGAATCCTATTAAGGTAATAGACCACCTGGTAGAACCAGAATAATTAAAAGAAGTAGATAGAATATGTTGAAGCTTAATTATGGAAGGAGTCGTCCCCAATAACTTGGAAACTATGATCTAAGAGGAAAAGGGCCAGAAGGAGAAGTCAATCCAAGAATACCAAAGGGAAAGGCATAATTGAATGTGGAAGGAGGGGCATAGAGATTAGGAGTTACAATTGGAGGTGTTAAAGTAATTATAGGGGTAGGAGATAGAGAAATAAGTCTTAGGGAAGGAAAATGTTCTAAAAGGATCTATTAGAAGCTAGAGGAAAAGAGAGGAACTCCCTAAGAGAGAAGGAGAAGGGAGGAGAGGAGCTAAAGAAGAGGAGAGAGGAGAGAGTAGGAACATGTTTTAAAAAGGACATTTTAACATAGAAATGCTTGAAAAGGAAGTAAATAATAGCAAGAATTAGAGGTGGGAAAGGAAGTAGGTGATAGTTAACTATAAAACGAAAGTTAAAAGGTAATTTGGTTAAGATTGTGTAAAGGGGATCGAGAGGAGGAGAAAAATCTCTCTCTAAAGAAATCATATTGAAACTAATAAGGTTTTGAGTAAAAAGAAAGAGAAAATTTAATAAATTTCTTATATTAAGCACAATGTTATAATCATTAGTGGAATATAAATATTTTTATCAAAGAATAATACATTTATGTTCACTAAGTTTAACTGAATTTTATAAGCTAGATATAGAATCAAGAAATAATAATTGAATAAGAAATAAGACTTTTAATATTTAATAAAATTTTTAATTTTTTAATTTTTTAATATAGTAGTAGAACTTTTGAAAACATAAAACATTTATTATCAAAACTGTAGATCTGTTAATGATTTGCAAATATAGCCAATTAAATCTATTTCATCTAGGTACATAGGGTTTCCACCAAGGTTCTCTTTTTCTTCTCTAAACTGAAGAACATACTTAATCAAACTCTAGAATACGCATATCCAAACTATTTAACTTTATTCCATCTTCATAACCCTTTTTTTTCATTTTAGGCTTGCTTATGCTTTTTCAAGTTTAAATTTTTGTGTTTTATCAACGTTCTCTTGTTAACCTTTATTTTTGTTTTTTATCCATTTCTTTAATATTACTTGTTGGGTAAATCATTGTTGGAATTTCAGGGGATTAAAGGTAAGTCCTTTCTCATCTCTCAAGTGTTTGATTGACAATTTTAGTTTTCTCCATTTAAAAAAGAAAAGACGAAAGTTCTTTTTCACTATAAATTCTCTTATATTGGATTGACTGAGGTCATAACCTATTATTTTTACAATAAAAATGTTATAACTATCAATAAATTTATATTTGAAAAAGCTCTATTACAATTAAATTAAGTCATACATTAATGATTAAGTTGAGTATAATGACAAAGTGAATAGATGGTTAACAAAATAAATTGAGCAATTAAAAGATGGTGAAAAAGAGAAAGATGGATCACATATGCAACTTAAGCGAATTTCAAAAAAATTTAAGTGAAAAACCAACTATAAGGAGGAATCAAGAACATCAAAATTCAATAAACCATTGTAATTATTCTTGTAAAATTCTTTATCTTTTTCAATGAATTAGTGGCTCAATTATTGCACAATCATTTTCATGTAAGCTTAATGTATAAATCATAACATAACTAAGAGGAAATTTGTTTTGATCCTTAAATAAAATCTTTCGATTAAAAAAAAAGCTTTTGTAATGACTTTAAATCAAGTTGTTATCAAAAGAGTGTCTTATCTTTGATATGATTTTGTAGTTGAAGTTTTCAACTTAGTCTTTGTAGGGGTTTGATTGCGAGTTTGGACATACTACTATTATGTTTTTCTTACATTACTCTAAAGTTTTCTCTATTACTAATATGCTACCCACAATCTAAGGAAAGTGCACCTATAATAAGATCTAGCTTCCTTGATGCGACATCTTGCAAAGATGTCAGGTGATGGAGGTCCAAATTGAAGAAAAATCCAAGAGTTTGTGAGAGTGAAAGAGAGTTTCAGTGGAGAGGAGCAAAAGATAGTGAAAATGTAGCAAAAACATCAAATGGGTTGGAGTGATTCAGCACTTGTTCAGTGCTAGGTTTCATAAATTTGAAAGGGCACATGTTTGTCAATGAATCAACCTACATGTCACACATAGAAGTGAGTCAATTGTCTTCCATTTAAGCTACCAAATGCCATAATTATATTAGGCCATTTGTCACTCAACCAATGCTGTCAAATGTCATTCAATGTATAGGCTTAGTCATACTAATTTTTATGTTCCAACTTATCTTGCCACTTGACAATTTTTCTAGTCCAAATGTACTTTTTAATACATCAATTTTCTAATGGTATCAATTAATTCCAGGTTACTAATCATGGTCCATCAAACCAAGATTCAAGACATATATATTTCACAATCATATCACAATTTCAACACCTATCACATTTAGTTTCATGAACATGTAATATTTCAACTAGGGTATAATTTGGGGCCTTACACTTTCTGAGTTAGCCTCAACGAAAGTATGACCCTTATTTCTGAGCTATAAAAATTAAGGAGGTCAACAACGATATCAACCTCACAATTTTAAAAAACCTTAAACTACATATGTTCAACCTCAATCTTTAAATTTAGGTATGTCTTTAGATAAAATTGTTAAAACACTTGCTAATTACACTCAATAATTTCAACTAGAAACAAGGGAAAGCCTAAAAAATTAGGAAATCAAATCACTCAATTAGCCACTTTGATGAGTAAACTAGAAGCGTAAACATAAGGAAAATTACCTTCCCAAATGGTGGTGAATCCTAAGGAGAATGTAAGTGCAATGACTTTGAAAAGTGGTAAGGAAATTCAACCTGGAACTTCTTTACCAACGGAGATAGAAAAGCATGATGATGAAGAAAAAAAAGTAAGAACTTCCAACTCAAGAATTAACAAAGGAAAAAAATGATTCATCTTCATTAATATCAATTAATGCACATTTATCTCCTTTTCTTAGCAGGTTGGCTAAACCAAAAGATTATGAGTATGAAAGAGAGATTTTAGAAACATTCAAAAAAGTGGAAACAAATATACTACTTTTAGAAGCCATCAAACAGGCTGTGAAATATAAAAAATTCTTAAAGGATTTGTGCAAAAATAAAAAAAAGTTGAAACACAAAGGGAGAATAATTTTAGAGAATGTATCAGTTGTGATAGATAGGAAATTACCGAAAATGCAAAGATCTAGCTATGTTTACACTTCCTTGTGTTATTGGTAATAAACAAGTTTAGCGTGCCATGCTAGACTTAGGTGCATTCATTAATGTCATGCCATACTCAATTTGTCGAGCTTTAAATCTGAATTCTTCGCAAGAAACTAACGCGATTATTTAGCTAGTTGATTGTTCGTATATGCATCCTATTAGTGTTATAGAAGATGTTTTTTTCTAAGTTAACGTTTGTTATTTCCAACGTTTTTACATTTTGAAAATGAATGGAGATAGTGTTGAACATTTAGCTTAGATTTTGTTGGGTAAGTCATCTATAAAGATGGCTACGACAAAAATCGATGTAGATAAGGGTACTCTTTTCGTTGAATTTGATGGAGAGATAGTGAAGTTCAATATTTTTGAAGCAATGAAGAACCCGAATGATTTTCAATCCATCTATCATATGGATATTGTGGATTCATTTGTTTAAGGAAGAAAATATTAAAATGAGTTGGATTTTAAGGCCAAATCAGAAGTGAACGAACAAGTTGATGAAACTTATAAAGTTGTAGAACCATTGTTAACACTTATAACAGATTCAGAAACTTTAAATGATGAACTTACTATAACTCACAAGAAAATCTTACCTTTTGTTTTGTAGGCTCTGAAGATAAAATTAAAAGTGTTACCTGATCGCCCAAGGTATGACTATTTAGTTGATGGAAAGTCATTATACACAATCATTTCAAAAAGGTTGACTAAAAAGCAAGAGGAATGTCTAGTAGCACTACTTAAGAAGTACAAAACTGCAATACGTAGAAGTTGGAGAGGAAAAAGTCATTTCAAGCATAACAACATTAAACAATTGTGTTTTTCGGGAGGCAATCAAAAATATGATGGATTTATTTTATTTCAATTATATATAACTTGCTTGTGAAAAATAAATTTATTAGCTTAAGGGAAAAGGGGGTCTTAAAATTCCAAACTACTATATCTAATAAGGTGAGACCTCACCTTATATAATTTAGTGTTCTGGAATGAAGAACTTGAAATTTTGAACCACTAAATCACATAAGGCGTTTTGGAGTGAAGACTTTAAAATTCTATACCACTAAATATCATAAGGCGAGATCTCATCTTATGTGATTTAGTGCTCTGACAAAAAAACTTAAATTTTTAATCTCTCATTTTTTAATTTAATTATTTATTTACTTATTTTTATTTTATCTATTTATATTTTATATTTAATTTAATATTTTAAAAACAATAAAATCCCTAGCCTAATGTCTGCGTGTTTCTCTTTTGGAAAACACAAACAAAACACTCATCAACCCTCCACCAGCCAAACATAGACTATTATCCCTCTTTTTACAAATTACTCATGCAGCCTTCACCCACACCAAAGAAAACAACCGTAGCAGCTCCACGCAAAAGCTGTCAAAATAAAGAAACTACTACATATCTCCACGTAAGTACAAAGCGGCAGCAGCATCACAAGTAGACGCCCAACATAACTCCAATGCGTCACCAGCAACTCCAATGCACTTAGAGTGTTTCCACACCATCGATAGAACCAACTTTACCAACAGAAGTAGGCACCAACAACAACCCTTCTCTCTAAGCAACAAACACACCCAGATATGTTTTGTTTTAATTCCACAAGTGAGATTCATGTAGCTCCAACACAATGCCAAACAAGCTGTCTAATAACAAGCGCACCTCCATAACACATCTTCTTGTCGATGCTCACATCTAAGGGGAGTCCTCTATTCTTTATTTTCTTTGATTATTTTGTTGAGCTGTGAGTATCTTATGCATATATTAGGGATAGTGTATGATTTAGGTGCGGAGGAGCGAGTGTTTATATTATGATTAATGTTGTAATTTATGCTTGAACTCATGATATATTGATTCATATATTAATTATTTCTCATGATAGCATTACAATTTTTTGATTGTTGTGTATAAATAATCCTTAAGTTAGGATACATTTTTGGTTTAAAATCTAATGCATGAGAGAGACAAGCATAATTAGTGTTTTCATTGAATTATTTCAAGCATCTCATTGGTTTTGTTGAATGAAAAGTTTATAAGACTTGATGCATTTTTGACACCTACGTGAGCTTTGAGCCTAAAAGCATTTATCCCAATTATGCTCATACATATCTTTTGTTGTTGTTATCAAACATAGCATGTGTATGCTAGAACTTGCTTTTGAATATGTGTTAAGACCACATTTTTTAATGAATTTGTGTATAAAGATGATGGGGGCATTCAAAATAACCATTTTTAACCTAAACAAGCCTACCTTACTTTTTATCCTTTGAAAACCAATTTAAGCCTTATCCTTTTTTTTCTTGCAAAATAACCTTGTTACAAGCCTAATTTACCCTTTTTTGTTATTGATATCCTTAATGATTTTGAACCTCTAAATGAAAGAATTGTATCGAGCTTATTTGCATATAATGTTGACTATTTCCATAAAAAGTTAATTAGATGATTCAAGTTTCATTGTTTTGATTTTTTATAAAATGGAGAAGTAAAAAAAGAACTTTTTTGTTATTTTTTTAAAAAAAGAGAGAAAGAAAGAAAGAAGAAAGAAAAAAGAAGAAAGAAGAAAAAAAGGAAAAGAAGAAAAGAGAAGGTGATTGAAAGAGATGTTATTTGAATCAAGTGAATTTTGATTTAAGTTGAAACTTGTGTGGATAATTTTATATGATTCCCTTCAAGTTATTTAGCTAAAAAGATTCTTCTTTTCATACCTTACCTAAGTCATGTTACAACCTTTATTAAGTCCCTTTGATTTATGTATTAGGTTCATCTTTGTTAAGTGGTAGAGATATGATTCTTGAGAAAGCTTATGGAAATAACTTGCTATGTTTTTATTTGAGAGCTCAATAAACCTTAAACGCTTTGAGCGTATAGAGTGAAATCCTTGTGAAGGTGTTAAGTCTTGTTCATTTGATTTTGATGGAATAGATGAGATGTTATGTTTTAACAATGTGTCTTATGAGTGGTTATTCTCTCGATTATTATTTTATCTTAAGCCTTAAATGTGAATTATTGTTTGAATATTTCTAGATAACATGAAAGGAGATGAATGGGTTGTTATGAAGATTATTAATGTATTGAATTGGTGTATGCTTGAGGATAAACAAAAGTATGGTGTGGGAGAATTTGATAAGATCTTATCTAGACATAGAGAG
The DNA here is from genome assembly GCA_027564335.1 of Erythroxylum williamsii. NCBI lineage: Eukaryota > Viridiplantae > Streptophyta > Magnoliopsida > Malpighiales > Erythroxylaceae > Erythroxylum > Erythroxylum williamsii. Next base: position 6,597,453 of record JANITW010000007.1, read on the forward strand.
AATTTGATAAGATCTTATCTAGACATACTATTTGATATTATCTCCTTTGTTTTGAATTTATTATGGTGCTTAAATATTAAAATTAATTTTTTTATTTTAGGAGATGAAAAATAAAGATTGCATTAAATTGGGACTCTATTGATGATAATCAAGAATTTTTAATGAAGTGAATAAATTACTGCAATGGATAAAGCTAATCACTTAAAGAGTTAGAGTTTAACTGAGAAACTTCTTTCTATCCATACTGGTAGGCGTCGAAACTATCAATAATAATCCTACTTTCCTAAACAAATGATTTGTAATGTTTGCCCATTAGAGAAGCGATTTTCTAGGGATTAGAAAAGGATTGTGATTATCTAGATTTAAATCTTTTAGTTGTTAGGCTTCCTAATCTTTTTAGGACTTCTTTTGGGAACGTACTATTTATTGGGAAAGCAGTAGAATACTCAACGACAATGAACTAATTCTAGGAACATTTATGTCAAGATTCACACCACACAGCAGATAAATGTATACGAAATATGTGCACTATCACATATCATGTAGGAATTTGAATTTGAAGTTGTTTTAGATAGACATATTTGTAAGGTAGAATTAGATTATGATTTGATCAGGAAAACCCTATAAAGGGACGTTCCTCACAATAGAAAAGGCTATCTCTTCTTACATTTTTTTCATAATTGTTTATCTTTCCTCTACTTTTGTTATTGGAGCAAAAGTCATATGTGACTAACTCAGTTATTCCGATTCAAGGGGATTCAATATTTTAGTTGTAACTTTGTGAGGTTTTGTGTTCTTAACTTTTATTCATATTTTAATTCAAGTATTTCTTGTTTTGAATTCTCATACTTCATGAATGATTAATATTGATTAATATGACAATTTAATTTAATATTAATTATTCTATCACTATCCACGAATTCAGTGATTTGTAATTATCATGAAAGATTGGTACAAGTAGCAAATAGGTTATTTATGAAATTGCATATTTAACTTATGATAAACAAGAAAATTAAGTTAAATAATTGTTTGTTTCCATTTTTTATTTTTTGTTGCATTTTTCATAAAAAAAAGAAACAAGTCCTTTAAACATGTTTGGTTGAATATTGTTATCACTTCTTGTTTTTTAAAAAAAAAAACACACAATAACTTTATAGAAACGTAAAAAAATATGTTTTTCTAATTTTTGGCAACAGGATTTCAAACGCTTTTGTTTCTACTTCCTCTTCTTATAAACTTCTTTTATTATAGAAACTCAATCTCTTCTCTCTTATCTTACGTCCCAAACTCATCTCTTCTCTCTCTCCTACTACTTTATTCTTTTCTTCTCTTGTACTTCCCTCACTCCTCTCTTATGTCCCTTTTCTATCCCTACAGAAAGCGAAAGTTTAGGCTTTTAATCAGGTCAGTTTCTGAAATTGATTTGGTATTTTTCTAATTATATTGTGTTATTTTTTCTAGTTTTCTTGGTTTCTTATTTTCCATTAGCATCCGATTTTTCTGCATTTATGGTTTTCCTGTTTTTATTTTTGCGATTATCTATTATTAGCTTTCCTATTTATCGTTTACTTGCGTTTTCGCATTTCCAATTGTTTGTTATTCTGCAGTTTTTGTTTATTTTGGTTTTTAGGTTTCTACATTTCCCAATTTCGATTTCTACGTTTCTAGTTTTTTTATTTATGCATTTCTACGTTACTAGTTTTCCTATTTATCGTTTATCAATACCATGCATTGCAACCATATTTTTATCTTTAGCTCTATTACAGATCTCAACCAAATAGGTTTTTATTTTAAGTTTTTATGTTATAAATCTCAACCAAAATAGGTTTTTGTTTTTTAATAAAAAACTAAAAATTAAAAATTAAAAACCAAAACCAAAAACAAAAGTTGAACTAAACAACCCCTAAGCTTATTGCTATCATTTATTTGATATGGAATGTTATTACACCTAATCAATGGATGATAAGTTTTAGTTTGGATTCTAAGTTTGAAACCAATTAATTTAGGAAAATTTGAGACTTATTATGGCTATCCTAATATGTTTCAGACTAATTGTTTGAATTGTGAAAATATTCTTTTTAAACCAATGATTAATGTTACAATTAAATGAGATCTTTCTCTTGAATCGAAATTTGATAATGCTGAGTTTCTCACTTTTATATTCAATTGATTTAATTTGATTTTTATATTAATTTTAGTCAATCAATTATTTAATAAAAAATACCTTCCTTTTAATTTTATTAATTGAAATTAAAAAACTTATATTTAGTTCTCTAGGGATTCAATCTAGTTCCACAACTACTACAAAAAAAAATTTGGAGAATAAGAATTATTTTGGAAACTTTGATGACTCAACCTAAACTAATCAAGGTGGAGCTCTATCTTGTAGGTTCCAATTTGAATGTTTACAAAGTCACTCAAATATAAAGGGCCAACAAACTTGAGATAGGCTTAATAAGATCATCTCATACAATCCTTGACTAAATGACCTTTTTAAGAAGAGGAAGAACATATGAAAGTTTTTCCAATCTAAAGGAAATAGGAATTCTGTGCATTTGCAAGGAGTTAAAGCTCCAGAGATAGGACTCACAATGGATCCCAATGAAAGGGAAGGAACAAAGAGCAAAGAATCTTCCTAAGAACAAAACAAAACAAAGAGCAAATAATCTTCTAGTTTTCTCAATCTTCTATGCTGATCAGCATCATTATGCCTAACTGATTTTGAAAGGCTTGACATTTTGGTTTCATTGAAGAAGATTTATCAATTTTGCTTACAAGAAAATGATTTCTTCCACAAAACCTAAGTTAGCCGGCACAAGCTACCGATTGGATCGAGTCAACGAATCAATTAATTAAAAGTTTAATGCTTAATGCTTATCCAATCCATCAAGACACTTCATTAAGTAATACCATCGACACACTAGAGCAATACTGCCGCATTGCGCTTCCACAATGACTTTTTTTCTTATTCAATCAATCACTCTCCTTTTACTCTTCTTCCTCGCTCAATCATCGAACCCCTCCGTCCCACTCCTCCTCCGATCAACCAACATTGTCTGCGTTAGTGAATTTGGAGCCATCGGAGACGGCATCCACTACGACACCCTCGCCATCCAATCCGCCATCGACAGCTGCCCCACCACCACGGCCTGCCGAGTCGTCTTTCCTCGGGGCACCTACCTGACGGCGACCATCCACCTGAAGTCAAAGGTAATTCTGGACATCACAAAAGGGGCGACCCTCTTAGGTGGGGCGAGAATAGAGGACTACCCAAGAGAATCCAACAGATGGTACGTTGTGTTGGCGGAGGATTCGAGCGATGTGGGGATTACCGGCGGTGGAGTGGTGGATGGGCAAGGGCTGAAGTTTGTGGAGAAGTTCAGTGAAGTGAAGAATGTGATGGTGAGTTGGAATAGGACGGGGGCTTGTTTAGGGGATGAGTGCAGACCAAGGCTCGTTGGCTTCATCCGCTGCTTCAATGTTCGAGTTTGGAACATCACTTTGAGACAGCCTGCATATTGGTGGTATGTTCTCTTTTGCACTTTTATATATTCTAATATTTTCCTTGGAATTGGGAAATCTCCATTTTCAAACTTAAATCTTACTTCCATGGTTGCAGCCTGCATGTTGTACTGTGCAAGCACACATCTATTCATGATGTTTACATCTACGGCGACTTCAATACGCCAAACAATGATGGAATAGATATAGAGGATTCAAATCATACAGTCATCACAAGATGTCATATCGATACAGGAGATGATGCCATTTGTCCAAAGACATCTACTGGCCCTGTTTGTAACTTGACGGTCACCAACTGTTGGATACGAACCAAATCTTCCGCAATCAAGCTAGGGAGTGCTAGTCTTTTCGATTTTAAAGATCTAGTGTTCGATAATATCACTATATTGAACTCTCACCGGGGACTGGGTTTTCAGATACGTGATGGAGGTAAGTCGCCAGATTTTCTGAGATCCCAGTTAAGTTAATGCTGAAATAGACATTGTGTTGAGCCTATCTTAGCCTCTGATGACACGAAACTTGTTGCAGGTAATGTGAACAACGTCACCTTCTCAAACATTAACATTACGACCAGATACTATGATCCTTCGTGGTGGGGGAGAGCGGAGCCTATTTATGTAACATCCTGCCCCCGGAGCTCAAGCTCGAAATTGAGCTCTGTATCTAATCTACTTTTCATGAACATAACGGCAGAATCTGAGAATGGTGTCTTCTTGTCCGGTTGTAAGGGTGGGGTTTTAAGCAACCTGAGATTCATTAACGTGGATCTGGCTTACAGGAGATATACAAATTACGCAGGCGGGCTGGTAGATTACAGACCTGGATGCCGGGGTCTTGTTAATCACAGTGCAGCCGGGATCATCATGGAAAACATTGATGGGATTGAGTTTGATAATGTAAAAATGAGATGGTCTGACGATAACAATACTCGTGAGAATCAGAATTGGGATAATCCTCTGGATTTCAGGCCTTCAACGGTCAATAACATTTCTGTCCTAAATTTTTACTCAGCTCTGTATAGACAATGAGGAGCTGGGGTGCATTCAATAATCCAAGAATTGTGAAGATTGCAATTTGATCATGCGTTCGTTCGTTGCAATTTAAGATGTCTAATAAAGGGAAGAACGCGGTGACTAGCTACAATGTCCCTGTTTCAATTTCACTGCAAGTGCCGATGATTGTCTGACATTCACGGCGATCTAGTAAGAAAGTGCATTGTATTGCATTAAGCTTGTTGTCCTCTTTCTTTTCTCTTTTAGAGAACATATTTTCAATTTTAATTCAATTTTTAAATTTTACTCGTTATTGTTATCATTTATGTTTGTTAACAAATATCTTATATAACATTTGAATAGGTCAAAACAATTTTTTTAAAAATGTTATTTAATGTGCTAAGCGCTTATTATTGATATCAAAAGATAAAACGTTGTACAAAACAATTTTTTAAAAACACTTATTATTGATATTTGACAATCAGTTTTCACACTATTAAAAAAAAAGATAATATTTTAATCCAATTTAAAACTTCCCGAAAATTCAAAGCTTTGCCGATTTATGGATCTCACCATTCTAATAAAGTCATTAATTTTTCAGCACAATTCTATCCATGAGGGTTACGAATTATTATGCCTATTTCATAAAGACCATTTGTCAACAGCCCAACGTCAACATTGCTTTTAGAATGATTCCACTTTGGAGATACCCAACTGGATTGAGGTGTTGGTTTTGTCTTGTTGATACGCTTAGACTGTTATGATATTATTGATGTGACTTTGAAATGATACTCAAGCAAATAATTAGTGTCACATTTTTTTCAGCAAAAGTATTTTGATGTTCAAATAAGGATAGAAAGTGTTAAATATGAAAAAGAGAAATTTAAATATAAAAATATCATTTTAAAATAATTAGGTTTGTTGTG
>JANITW010000007.1:6635075-6648059 GCA_027564335.1 Erythroxylum williamsii
AGATAAAATCGTGGGTGTGAGACTGATCGATCGGCCCATGAGACTGGACTCGGGCCCAATATTGCCGACCCGACCAACATTCATTTTTCAGGTGCAGTTTCTGGTTATTGTTTCCTTTTTGTTGAAATTTGTAATAAAAATAAAAATAAAAATCTATTTGATTAAGGTTTGTAATAAAAAATTGAAAACATAAACTTGTTTGATTTTGTCATCCTATTTTTTGTTTCATTCTTATCATAGGCTTAAATTGTTAATTTAATTTATTTCTGAATATTTCAAATTATATTCTTAAATTCGTTAATTCCCATTATTATTAGAAATAAGAAGGTATAAATATTTAATATAGTTGAAAAAATTTGCATGTGAACTCTATATAATAAAAGTTCAATATAAAATATAAGTGCTTTAAAGCATAATTGTAGGATTACTTACAAAAAAAGAAAATAAATTAATAAAACTTTCATTAACATATTCATTTCATATTTGTTAGTACTTTTATCTTACTTTTAAGACATATTTTAAAGTTATATTGGTGTGATATTATACTCTATTTGAGAATTTGCATATTCATCTATACTTTTTTACAATTTGTTATTTATTTTTAACATATTTGTCAAATAAGCCATTAATATACCTATGCATTCTAATAAAATTATGTAAAACATAAAAATCAATAATAATATATTTTTGTTTCTTCAAATCATATTTATCATATAAACTTTTATCTTATATGTTAATTTGATTAAACAAATATACAATCTCTTTAAATAATTATGCTGAAAAGCTGCAGCAAAATCTGACTACGTCATCACGTCACATGGCTACGTTGGTCCTCTGGATCTGATCAGATTGGGGCCCATCCCATCCCATCCAATCCTCACACTCCTTCCTATTCCAAGCAACGGTTTTATTATTGTTTTTGCAGCGAATGGAAAGACAACGACGGTGCAGTAAATGCGAACAGCTAACATTTTAACCGGTTATTACCGGTAACTGTCTCCGCCACCGACACCAATCTCCGGTGACATTGTCCAAATGAAAATAAAAATCAGGCAGGCTTTTAAAATCCCATGTTCCCGGCACTCTCTTATACTTCCAACCGACTGATACGGTGATACCACTTGTCTTAATTAAGCAGAAGCACAGGAGTACTAACTACTAAGCAACCCCATGAACATGCAAGAGAGATATAGAAAGAAGCGCTAATCCCGAAGTAAGTGATTGTTGCTTGGAAGAACCAAAAGCAGAAAGCTTTTCTTTGGAAGCAGAGCACTAAAGCTGCGGTGAGTCTCCTTTTACCTTCCCTTTTTACAATGTCGTTTCTCGGGTGTCTGTATTGTCGTTTGCTTCTCTCTTTCTCTGTCCTTATCTCTATCTGCCTGAGTGAGTGTAAATGTGTAACGTACGGATATAAATTTTGTAAACAGCGACACCCGTGAATTGACTAATCAAAGCGTACGTAACATTGATTATCTTCTTTCGCCAGATGTGGTCTTTAGATCTTTCTTCACTCATTGCTTTTGTTCGGTTCTCTTGTTTCTTTGATCTGACTCGGTTTCGCTGTCTCTTATGGTGCTCTGCTTGAGATGGAAAGTTTCAGGTTCTTCTTAACGTTTTTCTCATGCTTATAGTTTTGTTGTCCGAATCTTTTGGCTTTCTTTGGTGTTCTTTGTGATGTTTTCTAGAGTTGAAGTTTCAGTTCAAGCTTTACTATCTACTTCTAAGTCTTGAATGCATTTCTTTTGAGTTGCAAGTGTAGATCTGCTTTTAGTGCTTTCAAAGAATGGGGCAAAGCCAACGCGTCTCCGTTGGTTTCTTAATGTTGGTTGCGGTGGGAGATCTTTGTACTTGTTGGTTTAATTTGAGTCATGGTCTCACTTTCTCCGAAACTGTTGAGTCTTGATTCTTAAAAGCATAGATATATCGGATGTACTTGCGATGATTATGATCATACTCTTTTTTTCAATTGCTTCTGTCCAATTCTGGCAGAAGTGATAACTGTTCACTGACCCGCTGGTGATTAGAGTTTGACTTCGTGTTGCTAACGTCCAAATGGCCAATTCTTGTGTATCCTTTACAGACTTGTTTCTCAGATAGTTGATTTAGAGTGGAAAACGATACAAGCAGTTCATTCTACTTGGTAAGTGGGCGAATCCTATTTTCTATGCATACGGCGTGAACCCAACTTGTAAATTTTCATGAATGAGTCTTTAGTTGCTGTTCTTACTCTTTTAAAGCAGCTCGCTCGTTGGTTTGATAGAGTTTGACGTCAAACGCCTTAGTTATGAAAGAGATTGCCAAGAAGAGAGCCTCAAACAATAGGCAAGCAAAACGCCCCGGAAAAACTGAGAGGAGAGACCGCAAGCCACACCAAACATTGAATGGAAATAGAAGTGAAACTAAAGCATTTCCAGCTAAACCGGACTCTAGTGTCTTAGTAAGTGACTCCAACACGGGCTCGGAGCCCTCTGAAGTTTATGAAAACATGGTCATACATTATCTGGATGATGTCAACAGGTTTGAGGAAGCACCTCAAGGTTCGAAAGCCAGTGCCATGATTGATAAACTGAATAAAGATGAGATCTTAGATGACCATTCTACTGATTTGGAAAAAGAATCTAAGAATGGAAGAGAAGAGGAATCAGATTCTGATACAATAATAGATTCAGTATCATCTCATGCGGATTCAGTTGTAGCGGAGGATGAGAAAGTAGAAAGACTTGTTGGAGTCCCCAAAATTGTTGCCGGTAAGAATGGCTTGGATGGATCTAGAGGGAAATCTGATCATGAAGGTAGTAAATCCGAAGGTAAACCATTGAATAATAGTCTTAATAAACATTCAAAATCAAAGAAAGAGTTTTATAGAGTTTGTGATTTAAGTTCTGAAATAAATTCCCAAGACAATAACGACCCTCATGAACCTTCATCAGAACCTTCTGAAGGAGTTGTTGATAAGCCAGTTGAAGAAGTAAAAGATACAAATGTTTTGGATCAGGCCTCAAATGGCACTAAAAGTGTCATAAATGATAATGAAATAATTGATGCAGATGAAAATGGGGAACCAGAGGATGAGGCAGTCTTAAATCAGCGGATTGAAGATTTGGAAATGAAAATTGAGAAACTTGAAGAGGAGCTCAGAGAAGTTGCTGCTCTTGAAATATCACTGTATTCTGTTGTATCAGAACATGGTAGCTCAGCACATAAGGTGCACACACCTGCTCGTCGTCTTTCTAGACTTTACATTCATGCTTGTAAGCATTGGACTCAAAATAAATGGGCTACAATTGCTAAAAATACTATATCAGGACTTGTGTTGATTGCCAAATCATGTGGGAATGACGTTCCAAGGCAAGTACTCTTAACTGGAAAATGTGCTTAAATTGTCACTCTGAGCTGTTATAGACTGATACTTAGTGTTCTGTTTTTCAAGGTTAACATTCTGGTTGTCAAACACTGTTGTTCTGAGGGAGATCATATCTCAGGCATTTGGTAGTTCACATTACCAAAATCCTTTTGCCGAGTCCAATGGCAGTGCAAAGAGGAATGATTCAAATGAAGGAAAACGTACCACTCTGAAATGGAAGGGTGGTTCAGGTAATAAACTAGCTGGTGGCTTTCTTCAGTTCTCTGAAGATTGGCAGGAGACAAGAACCTTCATAACTGCCTTGGAGAAAGTTGAATCATGGATGTTTTCTCGGATGGTTGAATCAGTTTGGTGGCAGGTATATAATTTCTAGCTATCATCCAATTCCGCTCAATGAATGAATTTATAGAACTGGATAATTTCCACTCATAAGAATGATACAAATGTAGTTTCTCTTTTTTGACAAATGAGTGAAGTAAGGCCTCAAGCATGAAGTGGTTTAGTTTTGTTCATAAGAATATTGCTGTAAATTGTATGGTTAATCCTCATTTTGTTAATCAATAGAAGTCCTCTGATGTCTTTTCAGGCTTTAACTCCACATATGCAATCTCCGAAGGACTTGTCTAAGAAAAGCACAGGAAAATTGTTAGGACCTGCCCTAGGTGACCAACAGCAGGGTAGCTTTTCCGTCAACCTTTGGAAGAATGCTTTCCAAGATGCATTCCAAAGACTTTGCCCTGTTAGAGCTGGAGGACATGAGTGTGGTTGTTTGCCTGTCATAGCAAGATTGGTACACATTTTCAGTTTTGCAATTGCTCCATCTAGCCATATGTTTAAGTTCTTTTGTATATGCATAAAATTCATGGCTTTTATTGGTTCAATACATTATATGGCCACTTCCTTTTGCTTGGAAGTTTTTATTATAGTTCAGCTGGATTTAAAACTTGTGCTTTTAAATAATCTGTTGACCAGGTCATGGAACAATGTGTTGCGAGACTAGATGTAGCAATGTTCAATGCCATTCTCCGTGAATCAGCTCATGAGATCCCAACAGACCCTATTTCTGATCCTATTGTCGATCCCAAGGTCCTACCCATTCCAGCTGGAGACATGAGCTTTGGCTCTGGCGCCCAACTGAAAAATTCGGTATGTGTAGATCTTTCATTAACATTCTTGCCCTTATTGCATGTGTTGGAATGGCAAGTAGTATCTGCTTGTGGTAGGCCTATTCCCTATGTTCAGTTAATTGCAGTGAATTGTTTTCTTCTCAAGAGCACATGCACTTAAAGCGTCAATATCTTGATAATGAACCACCACATGTATTCAGGCAGAGATATATTTTCCCTTTAAGGTAAAAACTCTTTAAACCATGGAAACCTATTTCCTATGCAGGTTGGTAATTGGTCTAGATGGCTAACTGATATGTTTGGCATGGATACTGATGACTCCATGAAAGAACAGCAGAATGATGAGAATGATGAAATGCAAGATATTGAATCTAAATGCTTCCTCCTCCTTAACGACTTGAGTGATCTTCTGATGCTTCCAAAGGACATGCTCATGGATCGATCAATGAGAAAACAGGTGATTCTATAATCTAAGAAAATTAGCTTAAAAGTCTGTTGGTTTTGCAAATGCTCTTAGTTGGTGGAGTTTGACTTTGATTATTTTCTGCTTGATGTTCCAAGGTTTGCCCATCAATTAGTCTTGCACTCATAAAGAGGATACTCTGCAACTTTACTCCAGATGAGTTCTGTCCAGATCCTGTTCCAGGAGATGTGTTAGAAGTACTCAATGCTGAGGTACAAATTTTTATATTTTCGACATTTATATCTCAATATAAGTCCATTTGACAATTTATAGGCTATGGTGTGAGTAGAATAGGACTTCTGAAACATTTAAGTGGAATAGGACTTAAAGAATAATCAATGTTGGCAGGTGTTCCCTTTATATGAAAAATTACGAGTTCAAAACTATGGCAAACCTTGCCACACAAGTACTGTATATTTTATTTAGGGCTTCTAATTGATGTTTTCAGCTTGACGGCAATATTTCATTAATAGTACTTTAGTTTTAGGAGAAGATACTTGAGAAATAGTTGATGAAGAGGGCTAGAGTAAGATAGTTCAAGATTGAGGTCTTTCTGACTTGTGATGATGAGCTCTACCGTGTAATGCTTGTTTTTGACTATTTCTATTTAAAATTTTTGATTTCTGCTCACTCTGAGTAGAATATTTGTGTCCTGATGCTTTTGATTCATTCATCTTTTAAGAGTATTATTGAGCGGAGGATGCCGAGAGAGTCTGCAAAAAGCTTTCCTTATGCAGCTGCCCCAGTTTTGTACACTCCACCATCGTCTGCTGATGTTGCTGAAAAAATTGCTGAGGCAGGAGGAAGATCTCAATTGTCAAGGAACGCTTCTGTTGTACAGAGGAAAGGATACACAAGTGACGAGGAACTTGAGGAACTGGACTGTCCACTCACTTCCATAATTGAGAAGTTGCCATCATCTCCAAGTGTCATAACCGATGGACAAAAGGAACATTCAAGTTATGCAGTCACTAATGCTAGGTATGAACTGCTTCGTGAAGTGTGGTCCATGTGAATGCCGGGATAAGGTGAATTGTATATTACTTGTATCTTTAAAAATAAGAATTCAATTGGGAATAAGTTGCAAAGGAAAATGAATGCAAGTTTTAAAAGCTTCATAAGGTAGCTGAAGCCAACAGTTCCTTGCGATTCTGGAAACAGTGTTTCAGTAAAATAAGGTCAATTGCAATTGTAATCAGGTGCTTAATGTAGTCGAGAGCCAAGAATCATGCAATGCTTACAATTGCAGATAACATATATCAGCACTTGACTAATGGGACATATTGAATTTTTATTTTTACTTTGTTCGAACTTGTTTTTGTTAAATTCGAATCAAATTCAGGTGATCTTGTTTTTGGTAATTCTTTTTCTAGTTAAAAGGGTGAGTTTGTGAGAATATTACTTTTAGTTACTGAAATGTTTACTTTGTATCAAGAGGTAAAAGTAGTAAATAACAACCTGCGTAAAGAGTCCTCTTTTGGGTTGAACCATTAGATTAGATTAGGTGTTTTGTCATTTTGAGGGCCTTTTAACTTTTAGCTAGCCATCACTTTGGATGGTAAAGCCCTCAGAGGAATAATTTAACCAAACAATGGTATCCTCTATATTTGGAATCATGCGATAGTTAGGAATAAGCTAATGCTTTTATCTCTACTCTCTACTAATTAAAATTTGATATCATAAATAATTTTGGCTTCAGAATTGAATGAATTATCTAATATTTAAAGTTTTATAGGTAAAGGGTTGAACCTCCTTCCATCATCACTTATTATATTATTATTAGTTACATTTTCCTTATAGATATGAAGACATTTGACTTTGCTTCGCATGCCTAAGGACTTGGGTGATAGTATTGAATTTGAGGCTAAGAGCTTATTTGAGGTCCTTTAAATTTAGTCCATCACGATATATAATAAGACAAAAGGGCTAAACCACTCACATCATGGTCATTAAATACATATGAGCTATAAAATAATACCATTGATCAAAGGCAAAACCACTCATGTAATGGAGCTACACTGTCATGGTATGTGGGGATCTAGGATTAGTTCCTAGTTTCCTCATGTCCAGAGAACTCGCGAGACTTGAAATGCCTAAGGGATGTGTAAAACTAGCCAATCTAATGACACATTTCTTTGTGAGTGAATCTCAATTATTCTACCAAAGTTGGAAGTTGTGTCTAATTGTTCCCAAAGTATTGTATCTTACATATGTTCAAAACCTACCTCTAAAAAGTGTTAGCAAGATGACATGTTACAAAACGATGTTTTGTGTCTCCAAGAGTTGATTACAAAACTTGTATCTATAATTAGACAATGTTACACTTTTAGTTTGCCATGGTATACAGCTTTCGTTTGATTGTTAGCCATAATGTAAATGATGGCCTACTGGAGTTACTTGGAAACTAATAAGCCTCCACTAATTACCTTTTATAGAAGGTTCCCTAAAGATTTTAAGATATGAATTGTTTGTAAAGGTTTTAGAGCAATGCTTTAACAATATAATCCTATCTTTTTCATCCACTCTGGGTTTAATTAGGTATTCAACTCATGATAGTATCAAGAATTCTATGACTAAAATTCCATTCTCTATTAAAAGATTATATTTTTAACATTAACTGAAAGAGGAATCATACTTTTCAATCTGTCAAGTTCCTAATATCTAAACAGGAGACCTATCTAAAACTAATTGTCAATGTAAAGTCGCGTTTTTGAGCCATTTCCAATAAGATCTGTCATTTTTTAGCTATGTTTTCCCTTAAGTTCAATAATTGATTGAGAGACTCGAAATAACTTGGCTTGGATTTAATAGACCAAAATATTTTTTTATTAAACAAAACTGTATCAATTTCACTTAAATTGACCCATTGTCAATGAAAAGCTTCCATAAATTGACTCATTGTCAATGAAAAGCTTCTATATTCTCTTATCCATAAGCATTTTATTGGTGGTTTTGATTGATTGTATGCCTAAACCTCTTTCCTGCTCTGGTAAGAAAAATTCCAACCATCTTACCTTGGCAATAGTTACTTAATTAACTTTAGCTTACCAAAGAAAATTCTTTAGGATCCTCTCAGTTACCTTAATCATGCTTTAGGCTAAATGAATGTGACAACTTTAATGAATATGGAGATTTGTTACCACTACTAGTATAACCTAAAGTTTTCTTGTATATAATAGAAACTTATTATTCTAATGGCCAATCCTTTTATGAATTGAGTTAAATAAGGGATGAAAATCTCTATATGATAGTATTTTATGTGAGATTTAGGATTCTCAGATATTTGAAAAGCAGATCATGCTCAGATATTTGAAAAGTAGATCATGACTAGTAAGATTATAAATATTTGTGACAATTCTATTCATTGCTTTTGAATTATTGTAGATTTAAATATGGTTGTTACTCTTGTTTCTAAATAGATTTGACAAGGTACTATAGTAATTTAGTGTATCCATGAGAAATTGTAGGGAAGTGACCTCAGTTCCATATAGTGACAAGAGACCATCTTCAAAGGATAACTAATATAGTTGCAACATTTACATTTATGATGAAATATGAATTCTTTAGAATTTGCAACCTTATATGCCAACATTCCTAATATCACTTCTACGTCAAAAACAAATAGGTAAGGAGGGAGTGGATCTCCTTTTCTAAGGCCTTTAGCACCTTGAAAATATGTATTTTGTTCTCTATTAACAAGGATTGCATATAAGGTAGTTGTAATGCACTACTCTATCGAAGAGATGAAGATGTTTTGGAAGGCAAAAGCCTATAATGTATACAAAATAAAGCTACGATGCAAGGATTCGGATGCTTTATTAAATTCAAATTTTGAAGGCACAACTTCTTAAGGCTTTTTACTATTATAACTTTTGAGCAACTCTTAAGCTAGCATTAAGTTATCACCTTTTCTCCTGTACTAAATAAATATTCCTTAAGTAGGCCTAGTGATAAGCTCTACCACCCTTTCAATCTTTTAGCAATTAGCGTGATAATCTTGTAAATGAAATTAAAATAAGAAATAGGCTTTAAAAAATGAAGTTGACATTAAATTTTTTTAGGATAAGGCAGATAAAAGATTTGTTTATTTCTTTCGCAAGCTTATGTATACAAAGAATTATAATACCATAAATATAATTATATTAACTATTAGATGTTATTTTTACAAAAAAAAGCATCTAACCCATCGAGATATAGAGGTTTATCATGGTTCAATTTAAATAAAGCTTGTTTGATATCTAGGGCATTGAAAAGCCTTATTGGCTTCTCTTCTTACTATTGAGAGATAAAGTTAGGGATGAATTCCATTATAACCTTGACTTGAGAACCACAACTATTTTAAAGTCATAGTAGATTCTTAAAATAATACGAAGAAATTACTTTAATATCCTCATATTCTCTAATGGTATCTTTATTGTGTTCTTTAAAGAGTAGATCTTATTAGAATTCCTTTTGCTAAGAATTGCGTTATAGAAAATCTAGTGTTTTTTTATCACCATCCTATATTTAATGGATTCTTACCTTTTGTCTCGATAGTGAACAATGGTTCTCTAATGCTTAAAAACAGTAAAATAAAGCCATTTTCTCATGAGCTTTAAGTTCTATATCCCCAACCTGGGGGTTCAGTGCATTTTAAGTAATTAAATTCTCCCTCAATTTGTGAATACAAGAATTTGTATCTTTAACCTTATTATGATATAGCCTTTTCAACTCCACCTTAATTGCTTGAAGTTTCTACTTTAGTAATGAGTTCTCTCTTGATTGCCTCTTTAAGTTTTTCTAGATTAACCATTAGGGTATTGAATCCAAAAGGAGAATTCACTCTTCCTTTCCTTTCATCAAAAGATTACTTTAATAGAAGAATGATGAAAACATAAAGTGGAATGGAAATAATCCCTGCTATTAACATTTCGAGGGCCATTAGGGGCTAACCAATGCCCTGTTTAACCTTTTCCTTTTGCTCCTTATGAATTAGGAATCCTTAAATATTAATTCAATAGTTGGATTAACACTATTAAAGTCACCAAGTAAAATCTAAGGGAAACTCGTTGAGGAACTCAAAGATTTAATATTATACCATAAAAAGCTACTCATGAACTCTTGATTAGCTCTATATATAAAATTAATACTAGATATGTATGATCTAATTCAATATTAATCAGGAGATGGATAAGTTGATATGAGGTAAAAGTTTAACAAACCTTGATTATACTTGGGTCATAAGCTATTATAATCCTCATATTATAGCGGTCTTGGTGATTTGAGATGATTTTCCAATTTCTGCCAAAAATCTAAGAGAACTTATGTAGCTTATCTACTTTAATTCTTGTTTCCAATAATCCAACCAACTTCAACCTCTAATAGTAAATAGCCTTTGATTATCTATTATTTTTAGAGTAATTCATGTCTCTTATATTCCATATTATAATCATCAAGAAGAATCAAGGGACTAAGGTCCTTTGTTCTTTGATTTCCTTTCACGTTTCTTTTTAGTATTTATTACTGAATTTGTAAAGACGTCGAAACCCTTCATAACTACCTCTTTAGAGGTAGATTACAATTATCTTTTAAACTATCTATACTATACTATACAATGGGATTACTTTCCTTAAAGGTAGTTATTTTATCTCTTAATAAAAGTTGACTTAGTTCCCGATCCAGAAAGTCCATAACTTCATCCTCATTCCTAGTTTTCTCTTGAATTAGAGTATTAAGTGCCTTATTTTCTCTTGTATCCTTCCCTAGCTGTCAATATGAGTGATACATGGATAATTGCACATATTTTTACCCCATATTTGATGTGTTTTTGCTTAACATTTTATACTTTTATTGTATATTTGGTACTTAATTCGCTTTAAGTGAGTTTACATAGCATAATTGCCTTTATGGACTAAAAGGATGAGAATTCAGACAAGATCACGGTAGAAATTGAAGATTTGAAGTGCATAAAGGATGCAAAATCATGCACATGATCGTGCACGTCCTAAAACTCGTGCATCTTTATGATTTTCGTAATTTTTGGTTATGCACGGTCTAATGCATGTTTTAAATTTTTGGATAAAAATTTGTTTTTGGAAATAGTCAGGAGCAATTATAGAGTAGACGGGATGACATGGAACTCATTCTCTAGGTGCAATTTTGAGAGAGAAGCGGAAACTATGACGAAATCTTTGAAAAATCCATCGAAATACAAGATCAAGCTTATACATTGCAAGAACATTCGATAGAAGACAATAAGGGAGATTTAAAATTATGAACCCATTATTTTCATTTCATTTTTCTTTCATTTTATGTTTGATTTCATGTTCAATAACGTGTAACAAAACATCTAGTTAGTATTTAGGTCAGATGAACCTTATATTAATACTTTGATATGATTTGATTCTTTTATTAATATAATTGGTGTGATTGTTATATTGGATCTGATTATGTGTTTTATTTATAATCTATTTTCATACATAGAGATTGAGAAATCCTAGGTTTGAATAGATCTATCCTAATTTGAAGGAGTTGATTACAACCATAAAGATAAGATGACATAAATTTCTGGATTAGGGTCAAACCTAATAGAGGGATTCATAAATTGGTAATGCAATCCTATAAACTTTAACTTGAATAATTCAATTGGTAACCTCAGAATTAGTTAATAATAGACTCAAGGTCAGCTATTAGCATACCATAGGAGTCTCACAGTCCCATACATTAACAAAAAAAAATTACATGATAAAAGATCAATCTATTAAGGGTTTAGGAGGATTTGAACCTAGATACTAATTTCTGATAATGATAGTTTTCTAAGTGAATTCCACTATCTTTGTGTTCATTATTGTTTCCTATTCTATTTTACTTGCTTAGTTTTATTTCCTTTATCTAAAAAATCTAAAACTAGTCCTTAGGCTAGATAATAGGGGAAGGCTAATTACTAGTATTCATCCTCTTCGTGGGATCAACCTGTACTTGTTGGTACTAGTTATAACTATGCTATGTACTTGCGATTATTACAATATTGACTAACACGAAATAAGTCAATCAAGTTTTTGGTGTCATTGTTGGGGACTTTGATATTAGGAAAGATTGAATGCTATTATTCTAGTCATGAATGGACATTTTTTTAAATCTCTGTTTATGTTTTTTAAGATGTGTCTTTAGTATTTATTTTATTGTATCTTATTATATTTGTGGTTTATTGTAGGAATTATGATTCATTGTTATAGCCACAACTCATAAAGAAAGGATAGAGCAGACGAGACTTTTGTGGAAGCTAGAATATGTCTTCACATTCTATATCAACACCATATTGGAGAGAGGGGTCTTCTAACATATTTTCAGAAGAGTAATCATAAATGTTGAGCACCAACATATGTATGGGAGCGACCGAGCATGTGCTATCAACCTCATAGTGCCATATACAAGAATAACAGAATCGAGTAATTCTTACTCTTATGGACAGAATGATTACACTCCAGCTGGACATTTACAACACCAAGCAACTACAGTTAATAAGCCAACTTTGAAAGATATGATGGCTGATTTTATTCAAGAGTCAATCATGAAGCATCACTGAGAAGAGGCTCAAATACAAAATTTGGTGAATTTATTGGGTTAATTGGCAGACATATTATTTGACGAGATCCAAAGGAGTGGGCCTAGTCCTATTGAAATGGATGTTAATGAACATGGAATGAAAATCACTCTCAAGAGTCACGACGAGCTTCCAAGAAAAGAAAGTGTTATAGATAAATTAATGGAAGTCCTTGCCAAAATGAAAGGTAATTGACACAAATTTGAGAGTGGATAAAAGACAAGGGTTAGCTTCATGAATGGAGGAACGTTCCAAAAAGAGCCCCTAGTAGAAAAAGAAATGGAGGAAGAAGAGGAAGCAAGTCTTAGAGATAAATTAATGGAAATCCTTGCTAAATGAAAGTTGATCGATAGGAATTTGACAATAAAGAAAAGACAAAGGTTAGTTTCATGAATGGAGGGACATTCTAAGAAGATCTTCCTGAAGAAGAAGACAAAGAAAAGGGAAA
>JANITW010000007.1:6648159-6661567 GCA_027564335.1 Erythroxylum williamsii
CGGAAGCTATAATATGTCTTCACATTCTATATCAACACCATATTGGAGAGAGGGGTCTTCTAACATATTTTCAGAAGAGTAATTGATGTTTAGCCTATGTCACGACATTGGTGGGAGTTATCACTACAATCATAAATGTTGAGCACCAACATATGTATGGGAGCGACCGAACATGTGCTATCAACCTCATAGTGCCATATACAAGAATAACATAATGGAGCAATTCTTACTCCTATGGACAGAATGATTACACTCCAACTGGACATTTACAACACCAAGCAACTAAAGTTAATAAGCCAACTTTGAAAGATATGATGGCTGATTTTATTGAAGAGTCAATCATGAAGCATCACCAAGAAGAGGCTCAAATACAAAATTTGGTGAATTTATTGGGCTAATTGGCAGACATATTATTTGATGAGATCCAAAGGAGTGAGCCTAGACCTATTGAAATGGATGTTAATGAACATGGAATGACAATCACTCTCAAGAGTCACGACGAGCTTCCAAGAAAAGAAAGTGTCATAGATAAATTAATGGAAGTCCTTGCCAAAATGAAAGGTAATTGACACAAATTTGAGAGTCGATAAAAGACAAGGGTTAGCTTCATGAATGGAGGAATGTTCCAAAAAGAGCCCCTAGTAGAAAAAGAAATGCAGGAAGAAGAGGAAGCAAGTCTTAGAGATAAATTAATGGAAATCCTTGCTGAATGAAAGTTGATCGATAGGAATTTAACAATAAAGAAAAGACAAAGGTTAGTTTCATGAATGGAGGGACATTCTAAGAAGATCTTCCTAAAGAAGAAGACAAAGAAAAGGGAAACATTACCAAAAGTGTAATGGAATACCTTGAAGAACTTAAACTTAACTGACGTGAATTTGAAGAAAGAGTTTCTTCACCTGAATTTCTTGACCATAACGCATAATACTATTATAAGACTATTAATATAACAAAGTAAAGACAAGGAAAGGTTTGGCTTCATAAGTGGAGTGTTATTCTAAGAAAAGCTTATGGAACAAGAAGAAGTATCCATTTGAGAAAAGAAAATAAAGGAGTGGTAGAAGATAACTGAATAAGGTGAGCCAAGAACCTCTGTCTAGGAAGAAGAAGAAGACGAGAGGACAGAGGAGGTGGAGGAAGAACTAGTGGAGGAACCAAGTAAGCAAACTAATGATGAGGTGTTGGTAGTGACCTTACATATAGAGGGTTCCCACTTCCTCAAAGACAAATTATTTGAACCAGTTGATGATTTAGAAAGTTTTATTATTCCCCCTTTTATTAACAATTTGTGATTACAAAGGGCATTATTGCTTAAAATTGGATCTATTAATTTGATAAATTATGTCCTTGTTATTATCTTGTCGCTGGTGGTTTATTTACAAGCTATGAAATTGTTTTGTGGAGAAAAAAATGGAAGTAAGTCGCTGATTATTAATCTAGGATGAAATTAAACATGCAAGTTATATCGAGCTATCGACGTTAAAACCCATGAATTAGTTTTAATTTTAGTTCAATTTTGATATTATCTTGTGTTAGTTTTAATTTTAGTTCAATTGTGATATTATCTTGTGTTTGCTTTTGTCTTAGTGTAGAATTTTATTTTCTTTTATGTTATTTCTTTTGTTTCTTTTTTTCCTTTTCTTTTATATTTCGAAAGGATGTTAGTCTCATATGGGATGGATCCAAATCAAGAAATCGTCATATTTAGAAAAGTACCACTAAACCCTCTCATGTTTTCATAAATGCTTATATTGTGTACATTGGGGCCAATGTATAACTTTAAGTGAGGGATGGATTTAATGAATTCTAATGACTTTTTTTAAGCTTATTATAATCCTGATTATAAATTTTATAACTAATATCTTGAATTGGTTAAATCTTTCCATGAATACTATGTTTCATTGTTGAATATTGATTTCAATTAGAATGCAAAAGGATGATGGTTATAATAAAATTAGTTTTCAAAGTCATACTTTTTGTTATCATTGAAATAATCAAGTTGAATGAAATTGCATATATTTACAAACATATATACCCATTTTTTCGTGAGTTTTTGAGCCTAAGATCAATTTTTAAAATTTTTTAAAGCTTTTGTTATTATTTCATGCGTGTGATATCATGTATAGTACGATAATTCTAGAACTTACTTTTGTTATACATATTGAGACCATATTTGTAAAATTAGAAGCATTGATATGATGAAGGCACTTAGATTCACCAATTTGTTTTAGCCTATTTTTTTGAAATCTCCATAGGCTAAAATTTACCTGTAGGAATAACCAAGTTGAGTTTAAACCTTTTTGATTGATTAAACCAACATGTTAACCTTTTTCATTGATTAAACTAACATAATAACCTTTATCCTATTTTTCTTTGAAGACTTTTTTATTCCTTTGAACCTTGAAAGTTATTTACATTATTTACTTGTCGAGATTTGAAATTTGTAAAAGGTCCAATAGTTGTTTAATTATGGTACTGATTGGAATAGTGAAAAAAAGAAAGGTAGAAGAAAAGAAAATAGAAAAAAAGAAGACAAAAAGAAAGAATAGAAAAAAATAAATTTATGGTACTAATAAAGTTGCACTGAAAGGACTTATGTATACTTCTAAAAAATTCTTGAAATATATTTTATAGTAAATTTTCTTTAATTTAATATTTTTATTAACCCAATCATACCTTACCTAAGTCCTGTTACAACCTTATAAGATTGTGTGATTTTTGTTTCTAGTTTGAACATAAGCGGTGAAGATGTGATTTTTAATGCAAATTTTTAAAGCAAACATATAGTAAGAATTCTACTATGCTTTGGTTAAAAGTTTATATACTTTTTACCCTAAATACTTGAGTGCATTGAATGAAATCTTGGTGAGGGTGTGAAGAGATATGCTTTGATTTCAATGCAATTATTGATGTGATTACTATTAATACTACTTTGGAAGTTAATTTTAGGACAACTTGACTCTAATTGTTTGTTAATTTGACTCAATAGGATATGATGATGTATAATATGAATGGACAGACTGAGATTGACGATGGATTGATATTGTGGAATTTATAATTTTGATTATGGTTTGCTTGAGGACAAGCAAAAACTTAAGTGTGGAGATGTTTGGTAGATGGATAATTGAACATATTTTAACCATATTTCATGTGTTTTTGCTTGATATTTTATATTTTTGTTGTATATTTGATACTTGAATTGCTTTAAGTGTGTTTACACAACATAATTGCCTTTATGGACTAAAAGGATGAGAATTCGGACAAGATCACAATAGAAATTGAAGATTTGAAGTGCAGAAATAAGAGACGAGGCTATTTATAAGGAAGAAGGGAAAAAAAAAGATGTAGGGAGAAGAAGGAAGCAAAAAAAAAACCTTAGAATTCCCTATCTGTCGAGCCTCAAGAATTAAACATTTATATAAAAAAATTAGTAAGCTTATTAAATTTCTTAAAAAGTTTCATACTAATGTTTTGTTTATTAAGTTTCTTTTATAGATGGCAAAGTATGTCAAGTTTTTAAAGAATATGCTAATAAACAAGCAAAAGTTAGAGGAATCATTAATGATAGAACTAAATGGGGAATGCTCCGTTATTGTCCAAAAAAACTATTTAAATTAAAAGATCTAGGGTGTTTTACTATCTCTTAAACTATTTATAGTTTTTCAATAGACAAGACATTAACAGATATAGGAGAAAGTTTAAATTTAATTCCTTATTTTATGTTTGAGAAATTAGACTTTATGATGAGTAGCCAATTAACTGATAGATCAACTAAATATGCTAGAAAAATTATTGAAGATATGCTGGCTAAAATTAATAAATCCATTTTTCCAATTGATTTTGTTATCCTTGATATGAATAGAGCTATTATAGATGTTTAGGAAGGGAAATTGATACATAAGATTTGGTTTACGCTTGTTTAATGGGGTCCTTAATTTTTATACATCTTTAGTCACTACTTCATTTTCATTTACTATTTTATAAGTAGAAAGAAGGGGGAAGGATGAAATAATCTCTAAGGAAAATGTTAGGAATAAAATTGTAGAAACATTGAAAATTATGACCTAAAACAAAGTCTTATTTCATCTCATATTGGATATGTAAGCTCCCATATAAGTAAGAGGAGCAAAACAACCTATGTTCCATAAAGAAAAAAGGGTTTACAATTTTAAGTCAATTGAAGAAAAGAGTGTGGAACACACCTATGTTATAATTAAGACCAGCTTAAAATTGAGGCATGCCTAAAGACATACTTGTGTCAAGCCACACAATTCAAAATTTAGTTTTGATATAAATTTCTAGTGTTTAAAGATACATGTCCATATCTTAACTTGTGTTCGTTTCTTATGTTTAATAACTAATTCTTAGTGAGAGAGATGACTTATAATACAACTATATTCCATGTTTTGTGTTCCAAATTTTGAAAACATTGTTCGTAATGTAAAAGCCCCAAAATCGCATTATTTTAATTATCTCAAATCAAACCTTTTCCCAAATTTAAGCTCTCTGTCACTAAAAAACATTCTAGATCACTTTTTTTATACTATTTTTAAACCACATATTCAATTTAACCTTAGATTAACACATATTTTTCCTGATAATTTCAATTCTTTTCAAGGTTAGGGCATAGTTCATTAAAAAAATTAGGGTTTTACGATTTAGGTTAATCTTTTATCATTTATTTTATAGTTAGGAAGCCAAAATCTAAGAGAAAATAATCATCCATAAGTAAGTGAAGGAGAAGGTGAAGAGAGAGGGCTTTTTACAAAGCTAAGATTAAGCTCCCTTATATAGTGCATGCCTATTTTTGTGCTTTATTATGCCACCTCACCAAGAAAGGAATGATATCCTTAAAATCAGGCCCTTTAAGTGAAATTGTTCTTTGAACATGCATATTGTTGTGCTATTTTCTGCTCTTAAGTTTTCTCTATCACAAATTAATTGATCATAACCTAAAACAAGCACAGATTTTGTAAGTAATATGACAATGGATAGAGTGTTAACCAAATAAGGAGGCTAGAATAATCTTATACACTCTCCTACTATCAACTAGTCAAATGATATAAACAGGTTGATTATTGATGAGATTCATTAAAAATATAAAATAAAACCTAAATAAAGGAATAGATCACTAGGAACAAATAAAGAAAATAATCAAGTAAAGACTACATATATGAACAATGTCAATATAAAAACTCTTCTTAGCACCATGTTTACAGCTATGATTCTATAAACTTATAAGGTTTTTAATATTAGGATTGGTATAGATTATGAAATTTCTCTTTCTTGAGTTACAATCACATATTCTTTAATTGATTAACTAAGATACTATATCTAGTTAAACCCTTAAAAATGAATTAAGTTTTATGAATCTCCCTGAAAAGTTTAACCCTACTACTAGAAGATTTATGTAAGTCTATCTTTAGCACTCTATACAACTCTGAACATCTAAACTATGATCCATTCACTTACAAGTTCTCTTCAATCTTCCACATGAAAATTTAATATAAATATAATCATTAGATTTAATTAAACTCACTTTTATTTTAAAAATAAAAATTATTTAATAAATAAAATTGGATCAATCCTTAAAAAGGAAATAGTCTTTGCATTAAAAAAAGTAAAGGATAGAATAAAACACATAAAATTGGAAAGAGTTCGAGATGAAATATGTATATTCTAATCTCTAGTCTATTAGGATGATTATATTTATTCCAATAAGCTCTAGTCTATTAGGATGATGCTCAATCTTCATCTCTATTAAAAATAGCTACAAAGTTTATCTCCAAAAATTTGTTCTGCGTCCTAATAGTGAACCTTAAGTTTAGAATAAAAGAAAAGTGAAACAATCTCCTTAGAATTAAGGATTATAAAGCTTTTATACATTTTTCTTATCACAAATATGGTTCGGGACAAAGTCATCTCCAGGTTGTGTATACTTCTTATCTAAAGAGCGACATGGGCTCTAACATATCAGTGTTCTTATATTTTATTATAAATTTTCTCCATTTGCACACAAGTTGAGACACGACTGCATCCCATAACACATGTTCTTTCAAAAACTTTTCCTGCCATACAATCTTTCTTTTGCTTTTATTTTTGATTTTATATTCAATTCTAAGTTGTTTAAGAATGATACAATCTTGCACACAGTTATATACTAGATCATGTTTAGCCAAATTTGTGTTTTCTTCATGTTTTCACTTGTAATCTTCTTCATTTCTTGACAAAGCTTATCTTAAGGTAATATCTTTTTAATTGCATAAAAATATATTATAAGCTAAGCAAACTAAGGTATTTTAAGCATAAAAATAAGGTATCATACTAGTGAAATATATGTATGCTTTATTTAAATCAAATATCTTAAAATTTAGTTTTTTTCTTATTATAAATCAATTTAATCTCAATCACTCTCAATTTAAGCAAGTTTCAACTCTAAGAAAGTTCAAAAAACTAATTACAGAAATCAAAGGTGCCCATTATTTTCTTAACTACATTACATCAACTATTTATTTTCTTAAAACTTGCACTGATTTACAGTTTACTTTAACTTAAATGAATAACCCTTCAAAAATCAACTTAATTCAAATAATTTTACCCTATATATAAAATAAAGATAAGAAGTAAAAGTTTTTCTTTCTTACACACTTAATAAAATTGTTAAAAATAAATTAAAACACTTATTTTTAGTACCTTTATGGAGTATAAGAGGCTTCTTTGAAACATCATTCCAACTTTTTAATGATAAGGTAAACTTAATGAATGCCACTTGTTATTAGTTTAGTCACTCATTTCAAATGGTTATTATAACCATTCTTAACATCAAATCTTTATTTAGGTTAGAGTCAATGAAGTAAAATTAATTTTTTCATTTTTATTTTTTAAAAAGTAATGGAACACTAGGCTATAAGTTCAACTTTAACTTAATTTGTGTTAAAAATCATACATAACGTTTCATTATTCAAATCAAGAATAAATTTAAGTTCATTAAATTAAATTGAAATTAAACTACTCATCAATTATTATAGCCATGGACACGACCTAGTTGAATCAAAATATTTATCTAACTTCTTTTGAGTACTCTTAATCACTTTCTTTTCATTGTTTATCTTTCCAAAAATTTTTATTAAGATCATTTCAACTAGACCTATTTACTTAAGAGATCTGCAATTAAAAATGACTCAAAATATTCCATCCCCACACTTAAATTAAACATTTTCGTTAATGTACCAATGATAAGCATAAAGAAAGAAACATAGTACATAAAAGTGGATATAGAGGAAGGAAAATAAAATATTAAGAAAACTACTCTGAGCCTTTCATGTCGTACTATTCAATATTAGTGCGATAAAAATCTAAAACCATTTGGTACCTTGCATAAAGATAAACAAAAATAAAAACTATAAAATGCAAAGTGTTCTAAGAACATTAAATGAAATAAGTACTCAATAAGGGAAAATAAAATAATTGAAATGTAAAATATGCTTTGAAAAGAATAAGGAAAAAACATAAGATAAAAGAAAATACATAGGATAAAATAAGAAGAGACACAAATCATATGTCAGTTACGCCATTATGATCACCACCCCAAAGTAGAGATGGTGGAAAGGTCCTAGGTGTCATGGCAAACCCAACATAGTCGGAATATATAGGTAGGTTCTCTTTGATCAAATTCAATTATTAGAAATCCTCTATGAGCATCTCTCAGTGTTCTTATTGCATCCTAAGCAACTTATTATTACCTTACTTGATGGACTATCCTATTGATTCTTTCCTATAATAACTATTATGGCATCAACTCAATATCCTCAATCCACTTTGCTACTACCTCAGCCTGAGTTCTTGCCTCTTGGTCCACATTTTATAGGCAGCTCTACACTCTCAGGAATCTTTCCTATCTCTTCTATAAGGAGTCATCCTACACATGATCTTTCTCCATTCCCTCCATTCTAGCCAACATATGTGCTCTATCGACCTTCTTAAGTAACCCTATATATCTCATTATACCTAGGTCAATGGTGCCATACAACAATCCAACATCAACCTCATGAGCATAAAAAATGCACCTAAGTTATTTTCTAATATGTTCAAGTATTACCCACCATATATGGCCTCTTCTTCCTATTGGCTATCTATTCCAAATATATTACAAAACAAAAACTAAAGTTACTCAATTAATGCCCCATTATGAACAATTCGTAGAATAAATTCTTGCTCTCCTTTGTCCTTGAGACTATATGGACAATTTCCTGATACAAGTATCAAATGATTAGAGATATCATGTAAGTACACTTATTTCAAGTAGGGTCATACTTAGGAACTTAAGGTTGGTAGTTACTCTAGTTTTAGGATTTTATGACTATATAAGGTTATCATACAGATATAAAGAGGGATTCATCATTATTAATGATCAACAAAAACTTTGAAAAGTGTGTTTCAACCTTTCAGAGTAACTCTTATTTCAGAGATCCAAAAAATTTACAATGTATCTAACTAGATAGTGATTGCCTCCTCCAATTGTGCCAAAAATTTTTCTTCAAATTTAGGGTTATGTTTTTTTAAAGACACCAATAAGAACATCTTCAACTTATTTATAGAATGTATAGTTGTTGTTGTTACTTTATAATTTTTGGGGTATGATACCTTATAGTTTCAGACATACAAAAACTCCTCTACTAAAGGTTAGTTTGTTATGTAGTTTTCTTTCAATGAGATTAGATGGACATGAATCTTCATCCCCTTGATCAGACATTTATAGAGTTTGCAAATTATGTATATTTTTTCTAAGTTAGCAATGTAGGCTCCATATATCTTATTGACTACTAACCATGAGTCTGCATTGGTAACTATACAGTCTATTCATAGATGTTGGATCAATTTCTCTATACAATTTGTTTTTTGGTAGTTTGCCTCATTTTAAGGCTTTTAATTCATCATGTGCTTTGTAGTAATTATATTTAACTCCATTTGGAAACACAAAGCATATACATACTTCACTTCCTAATTCACCGTTTCTCTCACTTCCTAATTCACCATTTCACCATCCACAAACATCATTCAAACCAAAGAGTTTTATAATGGGGGGTCTTTTTAGACACATCTAAGTCACCATAAGGAATCATGAATTCTATCATGAAGTCTACAATTACTTTCAATTCAGTAGATGATAAGGAGACATATTTAATGTTGAGTTCAATAAGCTTTATATGTCATTTCATAATTCTTTTGCAATTTTGAATTTATGTATGATTGTTTACAAAAGGAGTCTTAGACTCGATGCCTCAGTGGGACTTCAATTGGGTATTAATAATGATGTTTGGAAAAGTAAAATTTTCATTATAGCCTCTTTTGTGACTGAGATAAACAAGTATAAATATTTTGCAGCAACTGATGTTGATAATAGTAATGGGCCTCATAAATAACTTATCAGGTCTACAAAAGCTTGTTGACACTATTAGTCCCAAATAAATCTTTGGATTTGCCTATCTTAAAGAATGACTAGTAATGTTCTACAAGCTCAACAAAAAATATGAAAAGACGATGCAACCAAAAATCTTGTTGAGCTTGGTACTCAACTTAACATAATAGTCCTACTAAAAACAGAGTTAGAAATGTCATAGTTATTATGGTGGGGCACTCTAATACCTAAATCAATAAATAAAAAAAAGATGCAAACTCTAAATAATAAGAAACATAATCTATATTAATTCAATGGTGGACAACTTTATATAAGGGATAATTGGAAAAGTGGAATCCCACTATAGTCAATCCCTTTAATTTTTTTTAATTATAGCATATAATCAATTTTTCGAGTGATATTTATGTAATTTTTTACATTTCTGTTTTAGAAGAATTCATAATTTCTTATTAATATCCTTCTTATGCCTTCTCTACAATAATCCTTCTTTAGTTTTGTCATTTTACTAATGTTTCCATGCATTTTTTATGATTATTAAACCTAAAATTTTTAATTATACAATTATTTTAAAGTTGGATCATCGTCTCATTTCTTTTTTCAGGCCTGTGAAAGTTGCTTATTAAGATAAGCTCAAATTTTTTATTTACTCCTAATTATTTTGATGATAAATGTTAGTAAAAATAAGTCTACCTCTAATAGTGCTACTAGTGTTAAGAGTTCTTCATCTCACTCCTTTTAGTGATCTAGCATCGATAGCATCAAACAGTAGCGACAACATTCTTCTCGTCTCAATTTTTGTTCACCTCTCTATGGGCCTCTAGTTCATCCCAACCCAAGTCTATAATTCACAACATGGTGTTTAAAAGAAAGGGACTTCGATGATAGCCTAGAAGTGGGAACATCATGCTTGTAAACTTATGAGGTTTGACTTCCATAACATGATAGGGAGATTTGACATTGCTGCTGATTTCCATACTTGCTACCCTGAAACAGGAGATGATTTGTTAGTCCAAGTCAGGGGAAGTTGGCATCTATTACTAACACATTTAGATATGGTCTTAGGCTTCCGTCACGCCAGGTTTATCATCGTCAACTTTATGGTAGCCTACTGCCTACAATATTACAAGAATTCAACACGTCCCTGCAGATTTATGCATCAAATAAGGCTTGTGGGTCATCAAGCCTCAATCTGGCTTCTACGTACTTCTCAATATAAACCTTTTTTTCATTTTCATCTGTATCATCATCTTCTATTTCTCATACCTGCTCTCTTTTCTTTTTTCTTTTTCACAAATGATGAATAGAAACAAATGATTACTAAAACCTAGGTAAAAAAAGAGAGGAAGAAAAAAAAAAGCAAAATGTCACGCATAGCGATGGGGTCACTATCATCCCTGTCCCTACACCTACTCCCTCCCCACTTATTGTATCCCTACCAGTTCCCTATTTTTCTGTTACTGTACTTCCTGCATAGCTTACAACTTTTGCGAATCTTTTTTGTTTTGTCCAAATTGGCATGTGAAGAAGAGGATTTTGTCTTTCACAAGGTTACGGTGAGGTCGTCAGTCGTCAGTCATCATGGAAAATTGTCACTCATGCGGATAGAGCAAAGGTCCATGACATGGACTTTTAACTTCTTTCGCACATCTTCAGGCCTCCTCTATGTTCTTTTATGGAATTTACGAAAATCTCTATAAGGTGATAAAAAGAGATGAAAGACAACTACCTTGCCTTGTGCAAAGAATATGGTAGGTTTAAGGAGAAGGGGGTGATGATTGAAAAGGAGTAGGATAGTTGACTGTTGTGCAAGAGGAGGAAATCATGATCTTGAAGGCGGAGGTCGTCAATATAAAGCAAGAAATGGAGGATCCAAAGCAAGCTTAAAAGGGTGAAAAAATTCAAATATGAAATTGTCCGTCACTATTGTAGTTCCTAGATTTTCAAAAATTAGAGCTATGATAAATTAATCAACGCTGCATGCTTCATAGAATTCAAGCATATTCCAATCCAGTTCATTAGAAGCGTAGCCTCCAAAACCTGACGCCCTGCAGATTAAAGATCCAATTCATGCTTGTAAGCATTTAGGTCGAAAGAACACATCTAGTACTTATCAAGTTCTAGAAAATGCATTAGTTTTATAGTTCAGTAAAAAAACAAATTTCGATCACCTTATCAACTACAAAAATTGATTACTTAGTGACTAGTAGCTAGTTATTGTGCATAAATTTTATGGCTTTAACAACAACTTAGAGACTCCATATGTGCCTTAACAAAATAGTAATTAGGTATGGTAACATTATTGGCATTTATCTCAGAAAGACCCCCATTCAACACTTTAGACCCAAGCACATAGAAATTAAATATTATTTCATTAAAGATCATATAGAAAATAGGGCTATTAAGTGAGAATTTGTTAATATATTACATTAATTAGCTGACATATTCATTAAACTAATGAGTGAGGATATATTTTTCTTGATTAGAAGAGAACTAGGAGTGATTGATGAGAATTTCATCTGATAGAAATCTCCATAAGTGCTTAAATTTGATTTATGCATATTTGAATGAGTACTTGTTTTACCATATATCTCAATATTAGTTTGGTAGACTTATGAATAATTAACTTTTTTGTATATTTCCAAAATGGGGGAGAGAAAGTTAGCAATATTAAATTATGGTGAAATCATTAATTTCAATATCATTGTGGTAATCATTATACAAAGCTTTATTTGTGCTTAAAATATATTAACTTGTAAGCTTCTTTTATGATGCATAAAAAATATATTAACTTGTAAGCTTCTTTTCTAATGCACATAAATTTAGGGGAAGTTAACTATTCATATTATTTTGTAATGATAAAACATATATCTTTAATTTTATCGCCATTTATTTAATATCACAAAAATTTTATCAGCTTAAAAAAAGAGACATTGTTGAACCAAAGAACGTGAAAATCTATTTTTTTATGATAACAAAATATAAGTATTAGTAATGAGTTTTTTTAATAAAAATTAATATAAAATAAATATTGTTCATGCATAAAAACAAGAAGCATCTCACAAAGACAATAGATAAAAGTTGGATTTCAACTTATTCAAGTTAGGAACAAAATTAAGACCAAGGAAGAATAAGCACAATTATAAATGAATGTGAAAATTTTATTATACTTCCTATTTAGTAACTTTGACATTTTAGAGGCTCATCATACATAAGCTCATCAATATTTCAACTTATTGCATGAGACTTTTCAATCATCAATAGGAACCAAGATTTTGATCTCAAAGAAAATCTTCTTGATCCTTAAAACATTCTTTAGAGAACATTTTGAGAAGTGTTTACGTTAATTTTACATTTAAACAATTAAGTGTAAGCAATTGAAGATGTTAAAATCATGATTTTAGGTGTATTAGTCAACTTATAGGTTAATGGTTGATCAATGTAAGTTAAAGTTGTTAAAAGTGTAAGTAGAAGATATGTAGCAGACAAATTGGTAAATTAATATGTTGTGGTTAACCAATGTCTCATTAGGATGCACATCAAAGAACTAATATATAGCATTAGCTGACCAATATTGTAACATCTAGTACATTGGTTGAGCAATATGCAACAATAGTCTATTAATATATAGAAACTAGCTATTGGCAGTAGTTAGTTCTTGTTTTAACGATTACTTTAACCTTATAAACCCTATAAAAATGTTTTGTTAGACGTAGGAAAAACATTTGAGTGTCTTATATATGCATTTATAAGAGTTTTTAGAAACATTTTAAGCATTCATTATTGCATTTTAAAGTGAGTGAGCCTTTAAGGTTATCAAAGTGATTAAGTAAAAGTCTTTTTAATTGTAAATTCCTTTATGAGTTGGGTTACACTTCACTTTGGAGAAAGATTGTAAGGAGAGTTTGTTAGCCCCAAAATTTTTTTAAGATTAAGCATGATTAGATTAAATTGATTAAGTTAGATTAGCATTAATTAAGGAGTCATTAATTA
>JANITW010000007.1:6672176-6686608 GCA_027564335.1 Erythroxylum williamsii
TATATTTTGGGATTGATGCTATGAAATGAAAGATTATTGTGGTTTTAAATTTTAGTGATTTGCATATGCGGTTTAATAATATTGATGTCATGCGAGTGTTTAGCGATAGTTTTCGTAGTAGCACTTCCTTGCTGTGGGATATAAGTCGGAAACGACCCACGGGCGTCCCGGTGCGTACCCTACGGTAAGGGGGCACATTTTTAGCTAAGAATTGAGAAGTTTTTAACATCAAATCAAGAATAAGATGCATTTTGGTTAAATAAAACCTTAGATATAAGTATCTTAAAGTCTATGTCCTTTTTTGGAAGGAAGAAGTTGACAAAGAAAATTGAACATGGCCCCAGATACAGGCGTGTGCTAGGTTGTGATCTTGTTTGAAATTAGGGTTTAAAGAAAAGGTCTCACATAAGGGCATATAAAGTTATAATTTCATAACCTCATTTACAGGTATGTAAGAGCCGATGTTCCTCTTTGTACAAAATACTTAAATTATAGTGATGAATATAATAGTGTTCCAAACTGTGTTTTTTCATGGAAACAACTTATTTAAATAGTTTGGAAACACTAATATAAAAGGATATTTTGGATTTTTAAAGTTTTATTAGGTATTTATTAGTATAAGAGAGAAAAAAAACCCTAGAGTAAGACTTACTATCATTTTTAATGATAAAAGAGATTTGACATCATTTCAACAAAGTAAAGAACATCGATAGATTTAGAATCCCATAAAAAATATTTTCTTATCATTTCTACAATTTTTATAATTGTTCTTATGGCTTCAAGAATGGTGTGTAACTAATTCTCAATTGATGATTAATAAGAGGAACCTTACTATTGCTTTCTTATGGATTGATTTTAGTCATTTTACGAAAGAATTTTACAAAATATGTTTATTGTTCTTAATTTTGATTTGGAAAAAGCTAACAATTAAATCATATCTTAATCTATAAACAGCGGTTTGAGAAAAATTATTTGTTGATTAATCAAGCATCGATATGAAGAGTTGAATGGTGTGCTAAAATTATGATTACATAAATCTTCTGGTATTAAAGTCAAAACCTTTTATGGAATTTTACAAATCTTAAGGAATCTTTGGATATTTTAATTATATAAAGTTATTGATTAATCAATTTGAGGATAGGTGGCAATAATTTTTTAGGAAGAAATTTATTAAATTAGGAATTTTTTAGTTCAAGGAATAAACTTTTTGGATTAATTAAATCATGACTACAAAGATGTTGCCTAGGTGGAGTTCTTATTTAGATGTTATATTATTATGATATTTTCTCATTAACTATTTTATCTCATGTTAATGAAATTTTAATATGCTTTAGGATAATTTTAGGGTTGGATTAATTCATTTTAAAACTTACAATCGAATTTGTAATAATAGTCTAATCAAACTTAGTACTTATTTGATCCTCAAGTGGGTGATACCTATTTGTTAATATAATACTACAAATGATAAGTGCACTTTCCTAAAATGCTAGCATTAGTGTTAAGAAAAAAAAACACACATAAAAAATTTTAGAATTATTTTTAGGGATCTATTAATATTAAAGAGACTCAAGAATTATTAATCTACTTATTTTTATTTTTCTTTAATTTATCTTCCATTTATATTCCTTTTTTTCCTTGATACTTCTTTTGCTTTTTAGCACTTGAGTAGAAGTACCTAAGCTCTTTTTTTTTAGATCCTAAAATTGAAAAAACTTATATAGATTACTAAAGACAAAACAATTCATTAGTATAAAAGATCCAAGAACCTATTAATATAGAGGGGAAACATAAAATAATCTTAGATTATGCAAAGTTGTTAAGGATACAATCCAACAGAGCTAGATAGATAGTTATATCAAGATTTCCAAACTTCAAAATGATTTCTTGTCCTATTTGTAGCATGATAACAAAACACTTTAGAAGACATAGAAGAGATATAATGATCTACCAAAGAGGTGCTCATACTATGGTTTGCTTATGTAGTTTGAAGTCTAAATGTTCTATAATAGTTTGAAGTATGGCACAAAGCATATGATAGATGCATTATTTGGGAGAACTTTGAACAATAAAACTTTTAAATCCACCCTAAGATTGGTTGAGGAGATGCAATGAACAACTATCAATGAAAATTAAGCATGGAAAGGGAAAACAAAGCAGTCGGGCTACATAATGTAGATGAAAATACCATATTGGTAGCTCAAATAGAGGCATTGATAAAGAAAATTGATAACCTAAGAAAAGTAGTGAGATTTTCACAAATATTAATATTGTGATTTGCATATGGAAGGATATAAAAGCCATAACGGCTAAGTTAAAAATCCCTTTGCTATATAGCTAGTAAAGTTGACTATATGGAGAATTTTCAACAATCTTAAGTAGCTGTTACGTCAACACTTACAATTTAGGGTGGAGAAATCATCTAAACTTGTTATGGAATAATCATATAGCTAATATTAGTAATAGCAACTAAAAATAAACCAAGCTTAGAGAAATTAATGATGAATATATCTACAATTGAGGCTTAGTTTCAAAGTTAGGAAGCTTTCCCTAAAATTAAAACTTCAATCCATAATCTTAAAACTAAATTGGTCAACTAGCCAAATTGGTAGTTGGAAGACTCAAGGGTTATTACTAAGTAGCATAGAACCAAATTCTAAGGAGCATATGATGGCAATCACCTTGAAGAGTGAAAGAGAGCTAAAAGATGAAAATAGTGAGAAATGAAAAGAAAGGAGGCTATTTATAAGGAAGAAGGAAAAAAAGATGCAGGAAGAAGAAGGAAGCAAAAAAAAAAAAGTAACCTAGAATTCCCTATATGTCGAGCCTCAATAAGGAAACTTTAGTAAAAAAAAATTAGTAAGCTTATTGAATTTCTTAAAAAGTTTCATACTAATGTTTTGTTTATTGAGGTTCTTTTATAGATTGCCAAGTATGTCAAGTGTTTAAAGAATATGCTAAGAAATAAGCAAAAGTTAGAGGAATCATTAATGATAACACTAAATGGGGAATGCTCCATTATTGTACAAAATAAACTATTTAAATTAAAAGATCTAAGGAGTTTTACTATCTCTTAAACTATTTATAGTTTTTTAAAAGACAAGACATTAGAAGATATAGGAGAAAGTTTAAATTTAATGCCTTATTTTATGTTTGAGAAACTAGACTTAGAAAGCTTTAAAACAATTAGGATGAGTAGTCAATTAACTGTTAGATCAATTAAATATCCTAGAAAAATTATTAAAGATGTTTTGGGTAACATTAATAAATTCATTTTTCCAATTGATTTTGTTATCCTTTATATGAATAGAGCTATTATAGATGTTCAAGAAGGTAAACCAATACATAAGATTTGGTTTGCGCTTGTTTAATAAGGTCCTTAATTTTTATACATATTTACTCACTACTTTATTTTTATTTACTATTTTATAAGTAGAAAGAAGGGGAAAGGATAAAATAATCTTTAAGGAAAATTTTGGGAATAAACTTGTAGAAACAGTGAAAATTACAACCTAAAACATAGTCTCGTTTGATCTCATATTAGAAATGTAAGTAAGCTCCCATATGAGTAAAAAGGAGCAAAACAACCTATGTTCCATAAAGAAAAGGGGTTTACAATTTTAAGTCTAGTGAAGTAAAAAGTGTGGAGCACACCTATGTTTTAATTTAGACCAGTTTAAAAATGAGGCATGCCTAAAGACATACTTGTTTCAAGCCACACAATTTAAAATTCAGTTTTGATTTAAATTTCTATTGTTTAAAGATACATGTCCATATCCTAACTTGTGTTTGTTTCTTATGTTTAATAAATAATTCTTAGTGAGAGAGATGACTTATAATACAATTATATTATAGGTTGTGTATTCCGAAATTTGAAAACATTGTTCGTAATCTAAAAGCCCCAAAATCACATTATTTTAGTTATCTCAAATCACATCTTTTCCTAAATTTAAGCTCTCTATCATTAAAAAACTTTCTAGATCACTTTTTACCATTTTTAAACCACATATTCCATTTAACCTTAGATTAACATGTATTTTTCTCAATAATTTCAATTCTTTTCAAGGTTAGGGCATAGTTCACACAAAAAGTTAGGGTTTTACAATTTAGGTTAATCTTTTATCATTTGTTTTGTAGTTAGGAAGCCAAAATCTATGAGAAAATAATCATCCATAAGTAATGTGAAGGAGAAGGTGAGGAGAGAAGGCTCTTTACAAAGCTAAGATTAAGCTCCCTTATATAGTGCATGCCTATTTTTGTGTTTTATTATGCCACCTCACCAATAAAGGAATGATATCCTAAAAATTAGACCTTTTGAGTGAAATTGTTGTTTAGACATGCATATTGTTGTGTTATTTTCTGCTCTTAAGTTTTATCAATCTCAAATTAATTAACCATAACCTAAAACAAGTGTACTTACCTTTGTAAGTAATATGATGGTGGATAGAGTGTTAACCCAATAAGGAGGCTAGAACAATCTTGTACACTCTCCTACTATCTACTAGTCAAATGATATAAATAGGTTGATTATTGATGAGATTATTAAAAATATAAAATAGAACCTAAATAATGTAATAGATCACTAGGAACAAATAAAGAAAATAATCAGGTAAAGAATACATATATGAACAATGTCTATATAAAGACTCTTCCTAGCACCATCTTTATAGCTATGATTCTATAAACTTATAAGGTTTTTAATATTAGGATTGGTATAGATTATGAAATTTCTCTCTTTTGAGTTATAATCACATATTCTTTAGTTGATTAGCTAAGATACTATATCTAGTTAAAACCTTTAAAAATGCATTAAGTTTTATGAATCTCCATGAAAGGTTTAACCCTACTACTATAAGATTTATGTAAGTCTATCTTTAACACTCTATACAACTCTGAACATCTAAACTATGATCCATTCATATACAAGTTCTCTTGAATATTCCATATGAAAAATTAATATAAATATAATCAATAGATTTAATTGAACTCACTTTTATTTTAAAGATAAAAATCATTTAATAAATAAAATTGAATCTATCCTTAACAAAGGAAATAGTATTTACACTAAAAAAAGTAAAGGATAGAATAAAACATATAAAATTAGAAAGAGTTCGAGATGAAATATGTATATTCCAATCTCTGGTCTATTAGGATGATTATATTGATTCCAATCAGCTCTAGTTTATTAGGATGATGCTCAATCTTCTTCTCTATTAAAAATAGCTACAAAGTTTATCTCCAAAAAATTGTTCTACCTCCTAATAGTGAGCCTTAAGTTTAGAATAAAAGAAAAGTGAAACAATCTCCTTAGAATTAATCTTCTTCATTTCACTTGTAATCTTCTTCATTTCTTGACAAAGCTTATCTTAAGGTAATATCTTCTTAATTGCATAGAGGAAGGAAAAGAAAATATTAAGGAAACTACTCTAAACCTTTTGTCTCAAACTATTCAATATTAGTGTGATAAAAATCTAAAAATTATTGGTGCCTTGCACAAAGATAAGCAAAAATAAAAACTATAAAATGCAAAGTGTTCTAAGAAGAAAATTAAATGAAATAAATACTCAATAAAGGAAAATAAAATAATTGAAATGTAAAATATACTTTGAAAGAATAAGGAAAAAACATAAGATAAAAGAAAATATATAGGATAAAATAAGAAGACATCATATGTCAGTTATGCCATTATGATCACCACCCCAAAGTAGAGACGGTGGAAAGGTCCTAGGTGTTATGGCAAACCCAACAATGTGGGAATATATAGGTAGGTTCTCTTTTTGAATTCTGCTTCATCAACAAACTTCATATAAAACACAAATTATTAAGAATTGCAACTTAGATCATAAAAGGGACCTTTGACTTCCACCTTAAAGCTTCACTATCACTCAATACTCCAATATAGTTAAGTAACTTCCCACCTCACTAGTGGAAAACTAATATGTATCATACTGCAACTCATTAACATATTTAAATCCAACTGTTGGTGAGTAGAAAACTAATATGTATCGTACTATAACTCATTAAAATATTTAAATCCTACTGTTGGTAAGTGGTTATCTATTGGTCATCAACATATTAACCTCTCTTCATATTTAATATTTCAACATTCAATTTGTTACCCTTAATTCTCTTATTTTAGTGTCTTCGCATAAGTTTTCTTCTCTCAAACAATTTATCATGGTCATCATTATAATCCTCTTTTATAACTACCTTAGATAGTATATGCTCCTCAACACTGTATTCATCTACCCAAGCTTTATCTTATGTGTCATTGATAAATGCTAAATAAACTATATTTATAATCCTATATTTAATGCTTTTTGCTTGTTTATTTTATAGTTTCATTTTATTTTTTGTACTTATCTTGTTTCTATTGCATTTTTAGGTCTTATTTGACTTTATGGATAAAAAGGAGAAGAATTAGGGTGAAATTGAGACCAAAAGAAAAAGAAAGAATTGAATCTATTTTAGTACATGGAAGTCTACATGATCACGTGAGTGCCTATGTAAGTCTACATGGGCTTGTATAACTCTCTAAGACAATATTTTACATAATTTTTGAAGATTAAAGGAAGATTGAGGGACTCGATCATACACATAATCATATAAATGATAGTTTCCACTCTAAAACCATAAATTTGAGCTATAGATAGATAAAACAAAGAGAAAATGAAGTCAAAAGGATTTCATAGGAGGCTTGGGAAAACACAAATTGATTGCCTAGAATGATAGAGAGATCAAAAAATAAGCAAGAAAACATTTTTGGGGTGGATTTCCATCAATCCAAAGTGAATTTCATAATGTTTTAAAAACTAGACCAGAAGTTAAACCAGTAAGGCAAAAGATTTAAAGTTTAAAAGGCTCAATCAGTATTAAAATGCCATAAAATTACCTAAAGATTGAATAAAATTGAAGAATTTTGAATTATAATTGAAAGAGATTGTCCTTACCCATCGAATAATTTAAAGTTTAATTTAAAAAAGAGATTGTTAGATGAAAATTAATTGATTTATTTTTCTTTTTAAGAACTTACTAATTTATGAGAATTAACCGATTAACTAATAAACTCATCAGTTTTTACCAATAAGAGTCACTAAAGTAAATAAAACTGGAAAGTTAGCCAATTCAAGATTTTTACGATTGAATCGGTCAAACTGATTATGTTTTTTAATCATTGGGATTTTATGAAGATTAAAAGGGATCACATCATGGTTCTTTTAGTTTTCTATTTTGTCTTTAGTAATGATGTTATAATTATGAGCTAAACTTTTGTTGGTACTTCGATTAGATGAATTATGAAATATACCTTGAGTGATTTTATTTTAACTTAATTCATTCTTTAGTTTCATTGAGATTCAATTATGCCTTCTTAATTATTCTTGAATTAATATTGCTACCATATTATTTCATGTATTATTTCATGCAATTGAGATTGAGAAATTGTTTTGTATAAATGGATGTACCATAATTGAAAGGATTTACTTACAAACCTAGTAATAGGTTGATATAAATCCTTTGAATTAAGGTTAAATCTAATAGTGAAATTCACAAATTGATTAATGTAATCATAGGAGATTTAATTAGAAAGAGGTTTCAGTTAATCAAACAAGAATTAGCTATTAATAGTCTTGGAAGATATTAACAAGGATAAGATGTTAATATTCTTGAGAAAGATATTAATATAAGAAAAGAATTTTCACAATCCAATGAACTAAAGGTTAAATTGATTTGTAAAATCATGATTGCATGAAAGTCCTAGGCAGATTTAAATCCAGGTACCAATATTATTTTTAATTGTTTCTTAGTTTAATCCTCATTCTAGTTAGTTAATTGTGTTCATCCATTTTACTTTATTATTTTAATTTTGTATTTTTTATCTTAAACACCATAATTTGTTAAGCTAGATAATAGAAATATGGTAAGTATTAGTTTTTCTAGTCTTCATGGTGTCAATTTGTAGTTGTCAGTATTAGCTACAACTAAATCATACTTTTGATTTAAAACATAGAATTACACATTAGTCACTAATATCACCACTTCTTTCAATTGGTAGCTTGGATTTGATTCTAGTTGATTTTTATTAGACTTTTAGGCTAGATAATAGAAATATGGTAAGTGTTAGTTCTTCTAGTCTTCACGGTGTCAATATGTAGTTGTCAGTACTAGCTACAACTACATCATACTTTTGATTTAAAACATAAATTACACATTAGTCACTAATATCACCAATTCTTTCAATTGGTAGCTTGGATTTGATTCTAGCTAATTTTTAATTAGACTTTTAGGCTAGATAATAGAAATATGGTAAGTATTAGTTCTTCTAGTCTTTATAGTGTCAATCTGTAGTTGTCAGTACTAGCTACAACTACATCATACTTTTGATTTAAAACATAAAATTACACATTAGTCACTAATATCACCACTTCTTTCAATTGGTAGCTTGGATTTGATTCTCGCTAATTTTTTATTAGATTTTTCCTTTAAAGAATCTTCAAATATTAACTTGAATTAATTTGTTGGTGATTTTCTAGTAGAGTTGCTATTTAAAGACTTCTCATTGCCCTTTTGGAGTTTATTTATTGTCTCTTACTGAAATTTATAGATTTAAACTCCTATTATGCCAAAATTTTCTTCCTACATATTATAGAAATAACCTCATAGGATAGTTTCTACTTCACATATACATACACTACTTTACTTTTTCTTGATAGGATATAATAGAACATTCAAATGTTTGTTTGTCTTTTTCAATTTTGTTAAACCATCACTGATTCCCTTCATTCGAATTTTGTAATATAATTGTCATATCCTAGTTTGATTATTGTACTATATAATGTGTTGTACATGCATTTCATAGAGTATGATTTATTTATGGTATACTATAGTAATTTAAGCATTGAAATGTATTATTTAGGTTATAACGA
The DNA here is from genome assembly GCA_027564335.1 of Erythroxylum williamsii. Classification (NCBI taxonomy): domain Eukaryota; kingdom Viridiplantae; phylum Streptophyta; class Magnoliopsida; order Malpighiales; family Erythroxylaceae; genus Erythroxylum; species Erythroxylum williamsii. The sequence continues at coordinate 6,681,098 of JANITW010000007.1, forward strand.
AGATCACGGAATGAGTCCAAATGAGCTTTAAAAGTCCCGAAATGTGCTTTGAGGATTTAGGTGACACTTTTGAATGAAATTTGAACGATTTCAGTGAATAGTATTTTTATATGAATAGTAAATCTTGGTGAATAGTATTTCTACTTGGATAGTGATTTTCGAACCCAACCCTGAAAATTTGAAAAATACCCAGTTCTAATGATATTAAGATGGATCAAAAATAAGCTCGATCAGATGAATTTTGGGAATTCCAAAAGTTTAGGGTTAAAATGCCCTTTTTGGAATATAATAGGTATTGAGGATTTTAAACCAATTGGAATTTTTTCAGCATCCAATCAATAACTAGTAACCCTAATTAGAGTATTTCATGGTTAATTTGATGATAAAATGATTGTGGAATAATTTCAAGATTTAATTTGATTAGTTGGTGAAATAAATACATTAAAGGGCAATTTGTTCTTTTTGTACTTATTAAAGGCAATTTGGTCTTTTTACATGATATTAGTGGATTGATGAGTCATTAGAGATGACCAATGAGAAAATGACATGTGTGATGAGTCATTAGAGACAACCAATAAGAAAGTGACTTATGTAAAGCATTAAACAGTATAAAAAGTATGAATTAAGACATAAGTTGATTCATTTAATGAGTAGCCGTGAGAAAGCATCGTTAAAGAGCCCAAAAAATAAAAGAAAAGAAGAGAGAAGCAAGGAGAAATGTTGACCATTTTTGGAGAAAGGAGGGAACAGGGAGAAAAAAGGAAAGAAAAGAAGAAAAAGAAGAGGACGTTTTGACTATGGCATAGAGAAGTGTTCCAAAGAGATTTTCATGCTCTTCTACCTCCTCCAATCAAGCATCCAACAAGATCCCATACCCATCCAAGTGAATAGGAAGAAGAAAATGGTTGGTAAGATCACCAATTTCGTTAAAAATATTGATTTGTTGGTTTATAGTTGAGTTTTAGTTTTGATGGGGTGAATTGCACCCTTTTGATGTGATACGATGGTTTTATTGCACTGGAAGTAATTTGGAGAAGAAAATTCAAGAAAACTAACGTGTGAAACCTTAGTCAAAGGTGAGATCTATTGCCTAATATTAGTTTTCCATTAATAAAGGAAAAACCATGGAAATGATTAGATGAGTTTTCAACCAAGGTTAAGGTTTTTAAGGTGTTATGATCCAAATCTATTTTGGTAATTTATGATGTTCATAACATGATTTTGATGCTAATGAAGTAAAGAAACGACTTGGAATTGGTTTTGGTTGAAATTCAGCCAAAGGTGCTTGATTTTGTAAAATTTATTAATGAAATTTTATCACTTAAATGTGTGTATTAAAATGTCATGGAAGCGAATTTGGATTGGTTTTAAGTGTTAGAAATCAAATAGAATGGAATTGGAAAAGTTAAATGTCAAATATGTTACGTTTAGCCTTAAGGGCATTTGTGCTATAAAAGTATGGCTGCGATGTACTGACCATGTGAATGTGATTAAGGATGGTCATTACATATATTTTTGGTATTGGAATTATTAAATGAAGTGTTGTGTTATTATTTGGAGGAAAAAAATTAGTATATAGAGTGTATGTGGAAAGTAATAAAGTTGACATGGTTTATGGTGTATTTAATTACAAAATGTATTAAAGAGTTGAATGTATTCGCATTAGGTTTTTTGGATCAAAAAACTAAATCAACTGAAGGATTTCGAAGTGGTGAAAAGGCAACTAGCAAGTTGTGAGTGTATTTTAATTGTTTTATATGACTAAATTCTTTACAAAAGAATTGATAATACATGAGTGTACTTTAAATTGATTTTATGCAAATGAACATTTAAGTTGAGTTTTATGTAAATGATATTTTACAAGTGAATATTGCTAGCATAAGATTATGCTTTAGCATTATATGAGTTGTAAATTGAAAGTTAATTTTTGTATGATTGGAATTTACATTGAAATTATGCATTAAATTGAATGATTATGAATCCTCTCATAATTGATTAAGATAATAATATGAATTGAAAAAGTATAAGTTACTTTTGCCTATAGTACACTGTTAGGCTTTATACATGTTATGATATATGTTTATAGTAGTTAACTTATTACGAGTAAGCGATGTAGAACCAACTCCGTAAATAGTGGTTAACCAACCATAGGTAAGCGATGTAGAATCAACTCTATGAATTGTTATAAGGAAGCGATGCAGAACCAACTTCGTAACTATTAGTTTATAGTGGTTAACCTCTTATGAGTAACGGATACAGAACCAACTTTGTAAGTAATATTTAAACAGTTGCGAGTAAGCGATACAGAACCATCTCTGTGACTTTATGCCTAGTGTACTGTATGGTAAAGAAATTAGTTGTGGGTCATGTTAAGTAAGAAAATTCATGAAATTTATTAATGCTTCCAATATTTATGTTAAAAGTAATTTGAGAAGCACCATATGGTACCAATTCTAGTGGTTGGCTTATTTTCAGTATAAAAGTTTTCAAAAAACTTATTGCCACCACTATTTATTATTTAAGGAAAATGGAAAATGGAAACTTGTATATTATGAGTTTAATGTCGAAAAGCATTTTGAAATAGTATTTTAGAAAATTTGAAATTGTGTTTTACGAAACGTTATGTTATCATATTTGATGATGCATAAACGAATTATTGTGGCAAATATTTTTATCTTGAGTTTTATTGTTATATGGGACTATTTCAGTTATGTTGGTATGAAAAGTTTAATTTTTTAGTAAACTAATTAGCACTCACTGAGCGTATTAGCTCACCCTTATTTTTATGTTTTTAAACAAACCACCCCAGGTATGTGTATAGGTGCTATAGTAATTGGGACTCTACCACAGGATTAGTTGTATCGTTGGGTGTTGTTGTGCTTATGTTATCTTTCTTATATATGTGTTTGCTTGAAATCGACTTGTATTTATGCTTTAAATTATTTTGGAAAGGGCTTAAAAGTTTGATATTATAAATAATTGTGGGATTGTAAATATCTTTTTCTTAATGAACTACGAGGGCTTTGATCCTCAATGATATTTTAAAATGTTTTGAATTGTATGTTTGTGATTGCTTGTGATGTGGACCTGAGGTCCCATTCTAGAAGTTGAGATGATATATGAAATATTATAAGTGTTTTAAAATGTGTTATGTAAGTTTTCAAAATTTTGGAATCTTATAAAATTAGTCGTTATTTTGCCTAAAAATTAAAAAAAAAAGTTCCCACTATTTTATGTGCTTTTAACTTTAGAGTATAGGAGGGTTTTAACAGTTAAATAGTTTGACTTTGCGGGAACCTTTCAATTAAGTTAGATATCCAATTAAAAGACTGTCGTGGGATCATCAGGAGGGCTCCACTCAGGTTTCAGAAGGGGAGCTCTAGCAATAACCACTCAATATTATCTTAATCCCCCATACTGTAACTAATAGTATCCTAATGCCAAAAGTTATTAATATCTTCAAATTCAAATATTTTCACTTATCCACCAACATATTTACCCATTGGGACCTCAAAAAGCACCATTATAATGTACGGGAAATTATCCATTCGTGTTCCCTATATTGAAGGTTCATGTAAAATAATTAAGGACAATACTAAATATTATGTCAAAAATTAATTATTAGATATGGTAGGTATACCATATAATAAAGACAAAATAAAATAGTAACCTTATATTTAATCTAACACCTTAAATACAAATTTTAAAAAAGTTATAACATAACACCTTTTTTATATACTATATAGCTCAGATAACAAATAGTTTCATAGTATCTTCACTTATATAATTAAAGATAGTTAAAGTTGACAATCAAAAAATTAGAAATATTTGAGAAAAATAATATTATAAAAAAGTGTTTTAATTGTTTCATATTGTATCAAAATCAATATATATACCATATTAAAAGAAAAGAATAAAATAATAAAATAATTATTTATAACAAATTCTAGTTTACAAATATTTTGAAAAAGAAGGTGAAGAATAAATAGTAAGAAAGAAGTGAAATTGACATTGGACAATAATGGATTTGAGTCCTCAAATTTTTAGTTGATGATTTGTTGGTGCTAGTAAAAGGATAAAGGTGTTTTGTCATTATGCTTTCAACCTCTATTTATGACTTCTTGGAGCAAAGTAACCTATTGCTTCTGTGCACCAGATCAAAATAAAAATTAGAATTTAAGGATATATTAAATAATTAATTTTTTTAAGTAACATTTATATGATCAAATTAAGTATTTTTCTTAAATATAAGTATCACAATTGCATTTTTTTGCAATTAAAGAGAGGAAGTGTTTAGCTAGTAATCTTTTCCTCTACATTCCTCTCCTTGTTCTATTTTTCTTATATTCATAGTGATAAATTCAAGTGATTATACTTATCAATTTAAAAATTATTATTGGGTACCATTTTCTCTTTTTTGCACATATCCATTTTTATCATATGGGAGGATAATAAAAAACTCATTAAAATGATGTATTTGAGACAATTACTCAACAATGAGTGTGATGGTAACATATTTAACAAAAAATAACTTCATCAAAATAATATAAACAACACCTCACCTACAAAGATGAACTATTATGCAAAAAGATTCTAAGAAATGAAGAATATGCAAGCGATAAACCCTATACAAAAATAAACACAAAAATAATCATAAAGTAAATTAATTGAATATAAATTCTTTTAGAATGTATATTCCACAATAATCAATAATCAAAAGCATGCAACAATTTGAGGAATCAAACAAACCTTAATATGAATAAACTCAGTTTATAACCTCATAAATTTTTTTAGATTACACAATAAATAGACTTTTTGATGCTAAAGAGCTTAAACTATATAAAAGAAATAGAAGAGGAAAAATTAATCAACCACAAGCCTTAATTGAGTCAAATGAAGATTGAAAATTGAGTTAGACAACAAAAGATAAGAGTTGAAATTTATATTATATTAGGATTCTTTATTAGAAAGAAAGTTACAATAGGCGAAATATGTTATTCTAGTTTACATATGTTACTTTGGGTTTGGGAACTAGCGTGCGAATAGATATGTAACCAACATTTATTAATATTTGCTTATTTGGTTGTTAGTAACAGATAAGATAAGAATTATAAATGTTTGGCTTTTAGATAAGACAAGGACTGAAAATCTAGAAAGGATTTTAAATAATGCTGAATTTTTATTCCGAAGATAATGCGTTTGTAACTTGGAATCAGATATTAAAAATAACAAATAAACAATTGTAAATAAATCTTTTTCTTTATGTTTCATCTCAACCAAAACTCTCTATTTGAAAATTTAAGATTAGTCTATTTACTTATATAATACATCATTTTGGATATTATTATCAACATTGCACATTACTTTATTTTATTTTATTTCAATGATTTTATATCATAAAAAAAGTTCATTATGGTTTTTAATTTTATTCTTATTAAAAAATCATACACAATTATTTAAAAATTAATAATTTATTGAATCATTAAAAATAATTTTAATTATTTATTTATT
>JANITW010000007.1:6686708-6697226 GCA_027564335.1 Erythroxylum williamsii
ACAATTATTTAAAAATTAATAATTTATTGAATCATTAAAAATAATTTTAATTATTTATTTATTAAATACAAAATTTTTAATTAATTAATAATAATAAATATTTTAATTATTTCTTCACAAAATCAATGATATAATAATCAAACATAAGTAAAAAATTGTCAATACCATTCTTAATATTTGATACCAAACACTTGTGTAACTATTAACTTTTATAATTCCATTTCTAGTGCTTGTATACCAAAAACATATAATCAATAATTTCATTCTCATTTCTATTCCCACTAGTTGTTTAGGACTTGTAGAATTTTTTTTACAATGGGATTTAAAATTTTAAGAACCCTTTCCTAATAGAATAATGGTTTTTAGAACTCTATATTTATGTGTGTACTCAACCCTTCAATAATAATAAGCAATCTTGAAAATTTTCTACAATTTTGACTTTTTAAAAATATGTCATGCTTTCTTTTAAGAGTGATTTTTATGCCTTAGGAGCAAAATTTCAGGAACCAAAATCCTAATTTCTAGCCTAATGTCAACCAGCTACTAGTTAATACTTGTTCTATTTGTCCTACTCACTTTCTTACCTTCAAAAGCCAATAAATTACCTTACCCGGACTTCATTTCCTCTCTCAATATCCAATTTTCTTTTAGTTTTCAGTCAACCATAATTTAGGGAGACTAATGTGCATAGGATTCTTTATAAAGGGTCAACAGAGTTTTATCTCTAAGAGGACCACATTTAGAATTTCATGTCAGTAGGTCTCTGATGTGATAATGTTAATCCTGTTTTGATTAACGTCAGAGGAAAATTGTTTGATATGACATGCATGTGACCCTCCCTCATGTCATATTCAAGTTGATTTGGACTTGATTTGAGAAATTAATAGCTTTGAAGATTTTAACTAAAAGATTAATACAAATGTTTGATTAAGAAAATGCTATAGTAAGAAGATCAAAAATATCTTAATTTCTAATATTTACAGGTTTGGTAGTTTTCCAGCCGGTAAATCTTCCCATGCTTAAGATATCCAATCTGCCCAGGTGAAACAAAGTTAAAGGAGGTCCTGAAGATGAATTCTGTCAAGCAAGCAGAACCTGTAGAATCACTTTATCAGCTAAAACCTATGCTTCACTGGTGTGCAAAATATACATATTGTATTACTTTGGCAGCCTAACGCAATCAGAACAACTAAATGGCCATTGTAATCTTGTATTAATATTAATCAACAGGTCGACAGCATTAAGACCCAATTTTGGTAGAGCAAGGAATGACATACAAACATATCCTTTGCTTTAACACTCAACAGCAGCATAGTCAAAATGAATCATGTGAAATGATGTTACATTTACATGCGAAGACACAAAGCAAAAAGTGGGTCTCATATTTCTTCAATTTTTACACGGGAACAGAGTCACCATCGGATGTAGGAAAGTTTGCAACTGGAATATGCACATTTGTGTCCAAGGACTGAAGTGCTCTTACGACTTCAAGCATAGATGGCCTTTTCTCGGGCATGACAGAAGTGCAACGAATAGCAATGTCTAATGCGCCAAGCATCTCTTGTCGCGACAAGTTGGCAATCTTAGGATCGAGGACTTGGAGTGCTCCACCGGCAATGTTGATTTTCCTTCGAACCCACTTCACAATATCAAGAGATGAAGTTGAGTCTGCTTGATCAGCTTGTCTGCCAGCTATCAGCTCTAGTAGCACAACACCAAAGCTGTAAACGTCCCTTTGTTCAGTTGCTTTCTTATCGTATGCATTCTCTGCAATCAAGCAAACAGCTATTTCAGCTGCTACAGAAAATATGTTTTCTTCAAGCAACTGGACAAATAATGATTGAACTGATTTAAGTAAAGCTGACTGGAAGAACAAAGAAGATAGATTACACACGTCATCCAAACTTTCATATGGAGAGGAAACATCATCTTCAAAAGACGTCCACGTAATTGACATTCAGCAGTTAACTAATACATAAACTTGAGAAAATCAAAGCTAGATTTAAATCTACTTTTAAGATACACATATGCAGTTTGATCTGAAGTAGAAGTAAAGAAAAGCTGAACTAGAGTTTCTATGAATGCCAAGTACTGTTTCACAATGTGGAGCTGGCACATATCAATTTGGTGTAAAGAAGATTACCAGGAGCACTGTAGCATGAGCATGTAAGTTCTGAAGAGATTGTGGACTGAAATGCAGCTTCACCCACAACTCGGTCGAGAGCAAAATCTGTCAGCTTAGGATCAAAATTCTCATCCAAAAGAATATTTGTTGACTTGAGATTTCTGTGAAGTAAATGAGGAGTGTAGTCCTTGTGAAGATATGATAATCCTTGAGCAACTCCAATGGCAATCCTCATTCTAACACTCCAAGGCAACTGAAAATCTGATCTCCCTATCATATCCCCTAAGCTTCCCTTCTGTAAATAGTCATAGATTAGAAAAATGGATTCATCTGAATGACAAAAGCCAAGAACTTTGACAATGTTTTTATGCCTGATCTTAGCTAATGTCTTCACTTCAGACTTCAAAACTTTCCAAGCTTGGCTCCCTATATTGACTAGCTTCTTGACAGCAATCAGTTCACCACTAGGTAATGTAATGATGTATACTCTACCAAAAGCCCCACCTATTCCCACAGCACTTTTCTCATCCATATGAAAAATCAGATCATGTTCAGTAACTCTAAGAGGATAGAAAAACACTGAACGCCAACCATCCATTTGTGCCATTTGAGATTTCCGTTTAGAGGATCGATGGAACACGAAGAAAGCAGCAGCAACAAGCAAGATCCCCACACCAAATGCTATAGAAATCAGGGCACATGTCAATGTACTAATGCCACCAGAACTCCGATCTCTTTGTGACTCATCGGAACAGGAATTGGGCAATCCAGGACCACAAAGGCCAGGGTTTCCTTCCAAGTATGAAGCAGGGAGACCCGAAATTAGAGCAGAAGGCACTTTTCCAGATAGATGATTAAAGGATACATTAAAGAGAGCAAGTTTCAAATTTTGAAGCTCTTGTGGGATTGAACCGGTAAGATTGTTATCAGATAAATCGAGGTAAGTTAGTACTGGCAAATCAGCGAGTGATGATGGAATTTCCCCGATAAGACTATTGCCTGCCAATGACAATGACACCAACTTTCTGCATTTCTTCAGCTCAGGAATATATCCAGAGAGGGAATTGTGGGAAAGGTTTATGATACTCATAGCTGGAGAATCACAAAAATTTTGAGGTAACTCACCGTAGAAGCCATTAGCAGATGCAGAAAATCTATATAAGCTCTTAACTAAGCCAAGACCTTGGGGGATCCTACCACTGAAGCTGTTGTTATCTATTTGAACTTGTTCCAACTGAGATGCCTCAGATATTGTATCCGGTATTTGACCTGAAAATCTATTGTTTTCAGCTCTGATAAGCTTAATTTTGGTCAACGACCAAAACCCAGCTGGTAAGTTACCAGAAAAATCGTTGTTTTGAATTTGAAACCTCTCAAGATTCAAGCATTCTGTAATTGAGTTGGGAACTGAACCATTGAAGAAATTGGTGTGGAGACTAAGGTTTATGAGACCCTGCGAGCTACATATACCATTTGGGAAAGGCCCCGAGAGTTGGTTCAGTGAAACGTCGAAAGACACTAGTTTCTTGAGAGAGGACACTAGTGTTTGAGGAATCGTACCACTTAGATTGCTCTGTGACAGGTCCAAAATGGTTAAACTTTGCAAACCCACGAGTGAATCTGGAATTAGACCATAAAAACCAGAGCTTTGCAAGAAAAGCTGCTCAAGTTTCTCAAGCTTCCCAATATCAACAGGAATTTCACTCACCAAATATGCATTTTCGGACAAATCGAGAACAAGAAGTTCGGTGAGATTCCCAAAAATAAGCGGAACATTACCTGAAAGCAAGTTGCTTCCCAAGTTGAGTACTTGCAGGTTAACCAGTGAGCCAATTCCTTCTACTATCTTTCCTTCGATGTGGTTCTTGCTAAAATCAAGAACCTTTAAAGATTTAAACTGAGAAATCTGATCTGGGATTGTACCCCAAATAAGGTTTTTGCTGAGATTCAAACTCTCCAAGGAACTACATTGAGAGAGGTGAAGAGGAATGGGCTGATTAAAAAAGTTGTCAGCTAGATTTAGAAGAGTCAAATCTGTAAGCTGACATATTGAAGAAGACATTTCACCAGAAAGATTGAGACTTTGAAGTTTAATGGAAGTTACAGAGAGTGAAGGTGCAGGAGTGCAGGTGATTCCCGTCCAGTTGCAATGATGCATGTTGGAGTCATTGGACCAGCTTGCAAGAGAGTTCTTCGGGTCTACTATGGATGCTTTGAAGTTGAGAAGAATATCTGCTTCACTAGCAGCCCCACTTCGTATGTAGAGTGTGAAGATGATAGAGAGAGCAAGGGTGTACCTGCAAGTGTCTGCAGCCATTGAAGAGAGAGAGAGAAAGAGAGGGCTTAGCTGTGCTTCTTCCAATCTTCCCTATATATCAGTGAAATGAGACTGAAAAGGGCCGAAAGCAGGAGAAGAGTATGCCTAGATGATGTTAACTGGTTGAGAGCAGAGCATACATAAGTACGTACCTAAAGATATTACTGTTAAATTAGTTTCTCCTTAATTTTTACCATTCCACAATTAATAATAACGTCAATTTAGACTCATACCTAAAGTTGTCAGTACGGTATTGACATTGGTATCAATAAGTCCTCATCTCACTCTATAGAACAGTTGTCTCATCTTCTTAGTCAGATTAATTGTATCACTCTTTACACATTTACACTCTCTTCACTTCGCTGGTAATTGTTTCACCTTAATACTTCCAAATCCATGCTTATCGGACCTTTTTGTTGATTGAATGGAGACATTATATAGTACATGCAACACCCCAGTACTAAAGGCTTCATAAGTTACGTTGTCCGTATGTATCAATTAAAGCCAGAAATGGCCAACCTAATGCAACCCGCAAAAGTTCCATTATTGGAGTTGTTGTTGTCTCATTGTTTTATGTTTTTGTACATAATAATAAGTGTAAAAGTCAACCTGATTAATGGCAGAAGCAGTTATACCAAGTTCTTTTTCTAGGAATTCCAAAAGCTAAAGGTCTCTGAATCAGCTGGCATAGGAGAGAAACCAGTATCCATGTAGTTCAGTTTGTAGGCAGCTAACCAAATCTCAAGTTAACAAATTCACTCTGTCCACTTGTTAAAATTTCATTATTTTTGGTTTATAAAGGTAATCTGACCTGGTGATTAAGAAAGTATAGATAACAAAATACGAGCTTTGAAGTTGGGACAAAAGGGGGTGCAGAAAAAGTCTCCCCGTGAATGAAAAGGGCAAAGACAAAACAGGAGACGGAAGAAAGAGACATTAATCTATGTATGACGACAAGAGCACCAATTACTACACAGGTCAACATAAGATGCCCTTTTGTCCTTTTGTTTCCCAAGTAACTCAGTAGGTTTTGATAAAGGAATAGAGAGAGAGAGAGAGAGCAGTGTAATGTCAGTGCCTAGTAGAGATCGCCGGCTTTCACCGATGAGGAGAGATTAGTTGGAGAGTTGCTGGCTCATCTTTTACTGTAGCGGCTGACCACCTTTGACTTTCACTAAACTCCAACGGATAAAACAGTGGTCCTTCTCCTTAGTCTATACGATGAACTGGACTGAAATGAAATCCAACGACTCACATATTTTCAACCAAAATGGTGGACTTTGTCAAGGTTAAAAGAAGATTGAATGTATCCAATGACATTATTTACACCCAAGAAGGCTCTGTTTCATGCAACTGGAAAGTCTTAAAAGTTACTTTCCCCGGGGGGGGGTGAAAAGAAGGAAAAGGTGAAAACCAGGATTTGACTTGGAAATTTTGGAAAAAGAAAAAAGTGGAAAGGACGGCCATAATTGCATCCTCTGCCAAAAGATGGTGTGAATACTGAAGTCTGCATCAACCAGCATCCCATGTAACTTGTCACCCAGTGAACAGAATTACAGCACCCCTCCAAGAAATTACATGGTGAAGTTTCATTTTATGAGCTTTGCTCTCAACATAATAAAATGATGAAATTAGACTCTCCTAATAGGTCCAATTGACATAATTACGTGCTGAACATGGTCAACTAATAATCACAATCTGATGTTCAGTAGCCAAAATAGATGCTTGTCATGATTTGATATCACCGTGGGATATGACCCTAAGATTTTTCCAGTGAAATAATAATAGAGCAATTCAGTATTTAAAATGGTATCTTGGTCAAGTGATATCAATTGGGTCCAATTCCAATTCACCATACAACAGAAGCCATAAATTAAAACACAGATCACCATGTACGTCTTGGGATCATGATCTTTAATTTTCCTTCAAACGTGGTTTCCTCAGTCCCACGAAGATGTCAACTACTACAAGAAGAAGAGAAGCTCTTTGCGTGGCCTGGGAAGCATAAACGATGGATACTTTGGTTGCGCTTCCTCAGTTTCACCTCACCATATTCGATAAAAGTTGCATGGATATGCCCAATAGTCAACGATAGAAGAGGCTTATTCTAAAGTATCCAGGGTCAAGAAAACATTTTATATATCTATATTTGTATTCGGCGAGGTGTTGTTTGTTATATGTTGAGAAGCACCCAAGTCCCAACAAGGAATTGGAGGAGGTCCAGACATAATGACTGTGGGGGTTAAGTGATCAAATTCCACTTAATTGCAGTGAAGAAAAAGAGGAAACAACGCAATTATATACACTCAGTAACACCAGCAGCATTGCTTTCAGTAGACGGTAGGGTGGTGGGGACGATGCTCTCCATATTTTCTTGTTGCGTTGGCCCATTGCACTTCATTGCTTGTTAGTTGTTTCGCAACACATCTTTATACGTAACATGATTCAATCTAATATGTATTTGCTTTTCATGTCAATTTATCGTCTGCCATTTACTTGAAATACAAGTTTAAAAGTATACGTAAATGGTGTAGTTTCAATTCAACTACTGTGTAATATGAGATCCTATCCTTGTCCAAAACATGACCAGAAAACTGCACAAATTGCATAATTAGTTGAAGTTTAGCTGAAAGATATATCAAAGTCCATGATTTGAGTTACCTCAAGAGCTTACTCACGCGAAACCATCGTTCCAACCCTAGAAATGGTGTAAGTTGATCTGACACAATTCTCATACTTTTAATTTCTGGGACTTACAAATCATTCTTCTCATCGGTTCAACTTTATGCAAAGATTGTTCATTTTTCCCTTCGTGGCCTGTGACAAGACACGTAGCGCGCATGTCCATCAACAGCCTTGACACTCTTACAGTCTGCATCCCCGTAGGCTTAATTCCAATTGACAGTGAGAACTTATATAGAAAATTATTAGATGCAATTATATCACACATTCAATTCAAACCCCATTTAAGTTTTCTTTGGAAATTAACTAAAGTTTCCATTAACCGTAGTAAAGCTATCCCAACATTACAATGAGTTCACAAAAATGATACAAATGACTAAATTACAATCCAAAAGTTACAAGTTCTATCTATTTCTAATTCCAGTAGATAGGGCATGCAGAGCAAATTTTGCAACAATTATGGCTCGAATCCAATTTATGATTTTTTTAGCTAATTGATGCTTATTTACTTCTTTACTTTTATAGATCCTCTTGTTTCTTTCTTTCCTTAGAGAATAGATTGATGTTGTCAAAGCTACTTTATAAATTGCTCCATCTTGCACCTGTTTCTTTGCAATACATTTAATTCAATTTAGAGTTAATAGTCATTCATAAGAAGAACAATAATATGTTAGCAAACGCAGGATTCTGCTCCACACAACTTTGAATATCTACATTGGAAGAACGAGTGTTCCTTGTCTTCTTCTGCTTCTTTGCATAACACACTTATTCAGCCAAATGAGCCAAATCATCTGTTCTGGGTTCTGATCATGTTCTTGATAACTAACCAGGTGAATACTGATGCTTTCAGGTCCAAGGAGTTCTTACATAGGAGGTTGAACGATGGGACATTCCCTCCTTCAACTTGCATTGCTTTATATCATGACTTGTCAGTGAATACTCCTGTAGAATTTAGTTTCCAAATGACACTATCCTCACTGTACCAGTGGGTGATATGAGGAAAGTATTCAATTAGGCAATTGATCCTTTTAAATTTCCACTCTATCTTCCATCGTGCATTAGTATGGATACTCTAGCTTTAAGAGGAACTGTGTTGGTTAGTTGGGATATTTCACTTCTCAAGAAAAGAGGATTGTACTCGGACCAATTATCAAACCACATCCAAGTATCCTCTCCATTACCCAGCCTATGCTTGATCCAAGGGTACACAACATTTCTCAATTTCAGCATATGAGTGATTATCCATGTGTATTCCTTGGTAATTGGCATTTGCAAAAAAATTTCATTTCTAAGATAAGTTTCATGTATCTATTTTATCCAAATGAAATTCTTGTCTTCATATATGCTCTATATTCTTTTACACAGAAGTACTTTTTGCATTAGAGGAATAGAAATTATCCCCAATCCTCTTTGCTTCTTAGGAATTGTCACTTCACTCCGTTCGACTTTAGCATTCTTAAAATTATCTATTTTACCATACCATACAAATGCTTTCATGACACAATCAATCTCCTTGATTATTTTTCTTGGCAGGATGATGTGAGGGATTTATTCTAGATTTGAATCTTTTAACAAGTGAGACATAATCTGAATACATAGGATAGGACTTCGAGATACTGAAGTGGAAGAGCTTGTAACTGCAGCCCTGAAATCCTACATAACTCATCAGAACTCCTTAAATCTTTGGAACAAAACAAGTTACTTTTGTTTATATCTACTTTCAACCCTAACCAGCTTGAATATGACTTGAGTTGATCCTTTAAAATCTTCACATAATGAGCTTTAGCACCTAAAAGAAGGATCAAGTCATCTGTAAACGTCAAATGGGTGAGCTTGTAATCTCTGCATTTATGATGATAATGAAACCTGCCATTGCATTAAATAAGCTTGTTGAAAATTCTAAATAGCCCTTCCATAGCTAGGGTGAAAAGATAGAGGGATAGGGGGTCTCTTTGTCTTGTTCCCTTGGCATAATTTAGAGGATGAGTAGGGGCTCAATTGAAAATTATACTTATTGATGCAAACTTAATGCATATGAAGATCCAATCCATTAAGAGTGTAGGAAATTCAAGTGCTTTCAAGCAAGATTGTATAAAATGCTAGCTCATTGTGTCGAATTCCTTACAAAAACAAAATTTTCATTAACAATTGTTGATGCTTTTCCCAGAATTATATTCTTTCAAAATCTCCTGCATTAGGGGAATGTTATCTCCTATGGATCTCACCTCAATGAAAGCACCTTGTGCTAAATTCACTACTATCTTTAAGGCTATTTTTAGCCTATTAGCAAGAAGCTTAGCAATTACTTTGTAAATTGTATTGCACTATGAAATTGGTATATAATCTACCAAGGAAGCAAGATTATTAAGTTTATTAGAAACTAGGCATATGTAAGTGTGGTTAATCTCCTTCATCATTTTGCAAGAGGAAAAGGACTCTTGTACTGCTTTTGTGAACAAGTTGTCAATTATTTCCTATGTTTGTTGGAAAAAACATAATCTCCTTCATCATTTTGCAAAAGGAAAAGGACTCTTGTACTGCTTCTGTGAACAAGTTGTCAATTATTTCCTATGTTTGTTGGAAAAAACAGGTAGTGAACCCATCAGGCTCTGGTGTAAACCAAACATCACTGCTTTGTTTTCTAGGTTTATGAATGGACCTATTAAAAGCCCTTTTATGTCTTGAGTTAAAGGAACTTCAAAGAACCTTTTTATATATTTGGCATAACCAGAGTTCTCTACTATACCCATCATTTGTATAAAAAACCTATAGTAAGCTTTAATAAAGAGGATAGACCATTGATAGAGTTACCAAAATTGTCATTGATGTAGCGCCCCCTTACTGTAGGGTATACACCGGGATACTCGAAGGTCATTCCGATACATATCCTACGATAAGGGCAAGCTACGATCGATCACTACATTCCCTTCATATGGCATGGTAACATAATTCACTTAAAGCATCATAAAAAGATCACCATATTTTAAAACCAACTTTTTCCTTATTGCATTTCACAAAATCGAAATCTACATTGTCTGTTAACATTATCCATATGTACATCATCAGAAACCTAATACAATAGTGTTACATGAATGAGGAAAGTGCATCAAAGTTATCTAAACCACCAGAAAGAACCCCAACTGACCGACCTTTGAGCCATGACCTCTCTCATCAGTCACAATCTACTCAGCTGGTAGAGCCTCTTTAGTAGCTAGAGTCGTCTCTCGGTCCTGAAAAGATGACGTCGCAATTTTGGTGAGTTTTGCGAACTCAATGAGGTAACCATCATCGATGGTTCACTCAATTCATGCATCACATCTTTGCACATAATATAATATATCACATCATTGCACATTCACAATATATCACATTGTTCATACAAAACACATAGCAA
>JANITW010000007.1:6697326-6708063 GCA_027564335.1 Erythroxylum williamsii
TGAATGCATGTACAATTATTTTCATGTGCAAATAAATTCACTATTCATGTGTAAGTGTATGGCATATCATGCATGAATATGGAAATGCATCTCTAACTCTCATTAGTCACTCACATTTACTATTCTAATCCTCCCACAAGTAATGGGATTTTACAATTGAGCTCCACAATCATGTTCTTGTTTATCCTTGCTAATAAGGAAGCATAGAAGAATTTGGTATTTGAGTCCCTATCTCTTAACCAGGTCATACTATTTCATATGCTAATAAGGAAGCATATGATGTTCTCTAAGTCGCTGAGCTTTAATTTTCTTCAAGTGATTATTGTATGGGAATTTGTAACAATCATTTTGAGCCTATCTGAACTTTTGTCGGGTTTCCCTGATATATGTGGTGTTAGAACTAGTAAAACTTTTGATAACTTGTTTGAACTTTATCATTTTTTACATCATTTGAAAGGATTTATAACCATTTGTAAGGTTCCGATCATGCATCTCATACATAATATATATCAAATATACACAACGAAAAATAAAACAGAACCTCAAAAACCCGATCTATACATGCATTTAGATATAGAAAACAAAAACATGAAATGTAATATGCTTACATACCTTTCCAACGATCTCCTTCGTTCTTTAAACTTCTTCATGTTGGGTTGTCATAAACTACAATGATCAATGTAGACCATCTCTTATGAAAGCCTACACGAAGATAGAAGGATGAAACCTCGCTAGGAGATGGCTAGAGTTCTTTCTTTCTGCTAGCAAAGACAATAACTCTTGTGAGAGTTAGAGAGAAAAAGAGTGTGTGTGTAAGAAAGAACCTTTCTCTCCCTTGTGTCTTACACAAGATGCACGAAAATCATCTATATTTTCTACACCATTTGGCCTTCCATAACCCCCATTACTAATGGAGAGTTATGGGAAGTTAATGGTCATGAATAGTATGCATTAATGAAAGTTATAGGAAGTTAATGGTCATGAATAATATGCATTAATAAAAGTTATAGGAAGTTAATAACCATGACTAACATGCATTAAATGGAAGTTTAGGAAGTTAATGGCCAAATTGGTAGCCATCAATATTTGTTTTTAATCCATTCCATGCAACATTTTCAACCACAATCACATCGCGATACTATCCTGAAATACTCTCTCATATCTTAAATCACCATTTAAGACCATTTTAATCATCCTTCAAATCTCCTATGTGTGTGACCTATTAGGTTCCCATTTATGTTGGCCAGTTGAATTAATACTTAACTAAAGTAAGTCCAGAGTGGTATTTAACAACATGTCATGACTCCCAATTGACTAGAAAGTCAGTGGTTTGACTATGAACCCTTCTATACACAATATTACCATGCATTTTGTCCTTTTACTATCTATACCCTACTTGATTCAGAGTATGGTCAAAGTGTCATATAGATATACATGGAGATGTATGGAAAACATGTATATTATTAGAATCTAAATTAATTGATTCATAGTTGAATAATCAAGTTGGTCGCTTGATTATGGTTTAGACTGTAGTGTTGCAATTTATCTCCGTGCAAGTAAAGGAGATTGCTTTAAGAGAATGATGAGTTTTATATCATGATAATAGTTGACTATCGATAATGGCACTATTAAATGAATCTGGAATCGAGTATATTTTTAAAAAATAAAGTAGGCCATTACTTTAATCTTAAAGCACATAACTTTAACATTCTTTTATTACTAACCACAATCTTGATGAGTGGTGAACTCATATATGTTTCATTATAATTCTTAATATGATTGGAATGGATTTTTATAGAGTATCAATCCAGTGTTTACATATTGGAATTATTAATTGAAACATGTATCATGGAACATTCACTTAAATAAAGAGTTTATAGTGATATCATCACTTTTAGATATTTTACGGAGATTGGTGACTAAACTGGCGCCAGTAGTTTGATGGACTAACTATCCATCAAGTCCTAACATTGAGATGAGATCTTGTGTTTTAATCAACATATAGAGTAAAGCGGGAGATCTAGAAGGAAAAACCAATTAAGGGCAAAACAGTAATTTTACTCTTTATTGTTTGGATGGTTATAATATGGTTAATAATAGAGTTTGCAATTGGACATCTTATTTGAAACATATGTTCTCATAATTTTAGTAATTCAAGAGTTCAACTAATTATCTTTAGTGGAATAACTTTTAGTTAATAAGTTGGAATTAATTCTAATGAGATTAAATTAATTCTGGGCTTATTAGAGCTTAAATTATATAAATATAATTAGATTCTTCACTTGGCTTCTAGAAAGGTTATCAAGGATAGTAAGAAATATAAATAGAGGTTATCGGAAATAAGAAAGAAGAAAGGACCGAATTAGATTCGGAATAATAATACCGAAAAAATTAAGTTTTAAAGCCTATGATTGAATGTTGGGCTTACACTAATTAATTGTTAATTAGAAACCTAAATGAACATTTAATATTGGGTTGGAATTTGGTTTGATTTAATTAATTAGATTAATTAAATTGAAACAAAGTTATTAAAGATAAAAGGAGGGCAAATTTCGGTTAAATGGACTAAATGGACAGCTGCACATTTAAGGTAGGTTTTTATCATGTTTCATCATCATTAAATAGTTTAATGATGTCATCATGGAATAATGATCTTATCATTAAATGGTTTAATGGTTGTCTTTTAATGATGGCATGTAACCTTTTAATATTCATTTAATTAAAGAAGGAGGAGGTGCATTTAATGTACTCTCTCCCTTCTTTCATCTCATAACTGAAAATGAGAGGGTCTCATTTAAGTCATTGGTCTTTTCATATAGCCATCTTAAAAAAATGAGAGTGTCTCATTTATTGGCTTCTTTATTTTTGATTAGAGAATGAAGTGATGCATTGGATGCACATTACTCTCTTCTTTCATCTTTAACCAAAATTGAGAGAAAGAGAAGAAAGTGTTGCATTTTTTACTCACTCTCTCCTCTCTTGCATGAGCTAGCCGAAACTTATAATGAGAAGAGTCTCATTTTTGGCTTCTTTTAACTAAGAAAAATCTCTTTAATATTTCTTCTCCTTTTCTACCAAGGGATCTTGTTAACCAAGTTATCCAAGAAAAACAAGTGGCAAATCGGATTGGTCGAGGATACGATAATGACTAAAGGATATATTAACAAAGAGAGGATATGAAAGTGAGGAGTCAAAGTTGTAGCAAGGAGTTGTTATAATTTCCATGTTGTTCTTATGTTAGTTATTTTCCTTATTTCGTATCGTGTATGGATGAAAATATGTTGATTTAGTTTTTATGCTTTCGCTTTGTTTTGATTTCAAAAAAGGTCTTTGAAATCTACCATTCAGCCAAATCTAGTATGCTATTATTTTTCGATCCAACAATTGGTATCAGAGCCATTTTATTATGCATAATTTCGGTTCCTATATGTGATGTATAGGTTGGCAATTAAATTTTGTATACTGCATATTTTTATGTGATAGAAATATATATAGTGTATGTTTTGCTCTTTTGTTTGTCCATAGAATATAGTTTTACCTTGTAAGTTTTCTTCGTTTGGCTTGTCACAAAGAAGGTGGCCTACCGTCGTCATGGTTCCTCCTTGGCTTCATTTTTTTCTTTGATTTTGTAATGTTCAAATTTCTGTAATGATGAAGATGAAGCAACTATGGATCAAAGAAAAGAATAGGTAATGGTTTCAATGTATCCTTTGGTGAATGGTAGTTTCAGTTTTTATTAAAAACAACTGCTGGAATTTTTGTTTTTATATAAGTTTCATATTTATAACAAAAAAGGGCTAGAAATTTTGTTTTCGTTTTGAAAAAATTTGGATTTATGCAAAACAAAAAGTTTTGAAAAATAAATGTCATTACACACTTTTTACTGAATGGATCAGGTCATGTGAGCGAAGAGTTCGAAGTGGAAGATCCAAGTCTAAGAAATTTTTTATGGGCTAAAGAGCCTTACAATTTGTTTTTATGCTCTAGGAAGGACAATCAAAAATAGTATTTTTATTCATGAAATGAATGGATAGATGGATGCTAATAATATGCAATATTATTTGTAAGTATGCCATTTAGAATAATTGCCAACCTTAAGTTTTACCATGCATTCATTATGTATGAGATATATAATGAAACAATATAGGATGGATAATAAATTGCATATAGACAAGATGGTATTCATTAAATCTTAATTACCAAAAAGATTGAGTAGGAGAGGATGGTCATGTGAGGGTCCACGGTCTCCATGTGATGGCCCATTTGTATGTGGTGAAGTGTTACTCCCCACTAGAGGACATGAGTCCTAGATCTTGCATGGTTTGGGTCTCCTAAAGGATAAGTCAACTCATCGGTAGCAGATGTGACCTCCCACCAAGGCATGGTTTGCAAGTATCTTTAGTGGATGAATCTAATGGCTACACACTCAATAATTTATCAATAACCTACCCACCTTAGCTCTGTTGATAAATGTACGGATCAAATTATGGCGCTTCTCAATTAGGCATGAAGATGCTTAGTAGTTTTTTGAGTGGGGGGTCCTAATTTTTTTTAATGGATAAGAAGGTCTACCGACTTTTAGTCCGTTATAGATAAGAAAAATAACCGTCATATAAAGATTTAATTTTTTAAGTTTTATTAAATCTATCATCATGCATACATGCATCATGATCTTATACATAGTCCCAATATTTTTTACTAGTATGCTTATTCTTTAATAATTTATATTTTCAGACATAATCAACACAATATGAATCCACTCACTTTGCTCTTGACTAATAACAAATTGGAAAATAGAGAGAATTTTAATTAATGGAGATGTAACCTTGATATTGTTCTTCAATAGGAACGAATCTCATGGGTATTAACGGATAATGAGCTTGCATCTTCGGGTGGTAATTCAAATTCTGAGCAAGTCCAACAATATGAACAACAGTAGAATGCTAATAAGACTACTAAGTGCTATATTTTGGCTTCTATCAGCGGCATGTTGCAAAAACAAATTGCATGCATGAAAAATACTTGTGCAATGGTCCATAACCTACATGAGATGTTTGGTGTTAAGACCAGGTCTGCAAGGGTGAAAGCTATCCAAACCTTTCAGAATTCTCAGATGGAAGCCTGGTGAACTAGTGCGAAATTATATGCTCAAGGTAATCTCTACGGTTACTGAGGTTAGGATGCTTAGAGCGGACATGGATGCAGAAACGTAAATGATTATGATCATCAATAGTTTAAATTCATCTTTTTAACAATTTAAGTTAGACTATGAGCTCAACACCAAGGATCACACCTTAAGTGACTTGATGAATACCCTCCAAAGCATATAGGAGATATTAAATATCAAGGCTAATGGGCTCGAGGCTAATGTAGCATCTTCTTCTAAGCCTAAGGGTAAGGGCAAGAAAAAGAAGAAACGTCCAATGAAAAATAATACCAAACAGGGGTCAAAGTCCAACCCATGAAAAAGAAAGCCAAAGAGGACACTAAGGGAAAGTGTTTCCAATGTGGCGAAAAGGGCTATTGAAAAAGAAATCGTACAGTCTACCTTGAGTTTCTCAAAAGCAAACAAAGGTTTCAACAAAGTAAAAGACTAACTAAAGGCCAATTTGAAGTCAAGATTAGCAGATGGATCCTACGTTTCAGCATTATCAGTGGGAGTAATTATTTTAGACTTTCTTAATAGTCATAGGTTATATTTGGAGGATGTCTATTACATCCCAATGATTGTAAGGAACATGATTTCTGTTTTTTGTTTAATAAAATCTATTTATTCCTTATATTTTGAAAATGTTGTTTTCATATATGAGGATAAGGATTTTATTTGTAATGCGATAATTAAATAGGGATTGTTCTTTATAGAACCTATGACAGGCTCACTAAACACCACATAATTAATAAAACTAAGACAATCCAACAACTTTAGCATTAATTCAAAATATCTTTGGCACTTAAGAATGGGTCATATCAATTAGAAAGAATTGACAGGTTAGAAAAGGATGGGATCCTTGGGCTTGGATAATGATCCATTACCCACCTATGAATCTTGTATTGAAGGAAAAATGACCAAGGTCTTATTTCCTTCTAAAGGAAACAAATTTGAATCCACGTTGGACCTGATACACACTAATATATATGGGCCCACAAATGTACAAGCTAGAGGAGGTTATAAATACTTTATAACCTTTATAGATGATTACTCTAGACATAGCTATTTGTATTTGATGCATAAAAAGAGTGAGACCTTTAAAAGGTTCAAATAATTCAAAGTTGAAGCTGAGAAGCAGTTAGGCAAGCCATAGAACAACTTCAATCTAATTGAGGTGATGAGTACTTATCTACAGAGTTCCAACAATTTCTAATTGACAATGGGATTGTTTCTAACTTGTTAACTCCTTGAACACCTCAATAGAATGGTGTAGTCGAGAGGAGGAATAGGAATCTATTGGAAATGGTAAGATCAATGATGCCTTACACTAGCCTTTTAAAATCACTCTGGGGATATGTCATATAAACGGTAACTATCTTCTTAACTTTGCTCCATCAAAATCAGTGCCTAAAACACCAAGGGACTTGGGGACTGGCTGAGTGCCTTCATTGCAACACTTAAGAACTTGGGGCTGCCTAGCCTATGTTATAAGGCTTGAATCCATAAAGATGGAACCAAGGTCAAAAGTATGTTTATTTGTAGGATATCTTACGGGTATATGAGGGTATGACTTTTACAGTCCTCAAGACAGGAAAGTATTTGTGTCAATAAATGCACCCTTTTTGGAGGAAGAATTTGTGAGAAAATAAAAAGAAAGAAGTGAAGTAGCACTAAAGGATTTAGCTATTTCATCTAAAATAAGAGTTGAATTGGATATAACAGAACAAGATGTCAAAATGGATTCAAAAGTTGAATCAAAAGAGCAGTCTGAATATCAAGTAATGCCTAGACATAATGGGATGGTTGTGAGACAATCAGACAGGTATCTAGGTCTAGGGGAAGGCATAATTGCCCTCTTGAATCAAGAAGAAACAGATCTCATTACTTATTCACAGGCTATTAATGATGTTGATGCAAAAAAATGGCTCAAGGTGATGAAATCGAAAATAGATTCCATGTACACCAATGAAGTCTGGATCCTTATAGATCTACAACTAGATATAAAAGCCATAGGGTGTAAACGGATCTACAAAAGAAAAAGAGGATCTGATAGAAAGGTAGAGACTTTTAAAGTTAGATTGGTAGCTAAAGGCTATACTCAAAAGGAGGGTATAAACTATGAGGAGCCTTTTTCTTTGATTGCCATGCTTAAGTCCATCATAATTCTTTTAGCCATAGCAGCTTATTTCGATTATGAAATATGGAAAATGGAAGTCAATACCACATTTCTTAATGGGGATCTTAAGGAGACCATTTATATGGCTTGACTAGAAGGATTCGTTGAGCCAGGTAATGAGCATAAGGTATGTAAATTGCAGACATCCATTTATGGACTTAAGCAAGCATTTAGGTCTTGGAATATTAAGTTTGATAAGTTTATCGAAACCTATGGGTTCATACAAAACATAGATGAGTCTTATGTCTATACATGGATACAAGAATGCAAGGTTATTATCCTGATTCTATATGTCAATGACATTTTACTAATTGGGAATGATGTAGAAATGTTATCTACGGTCAAAGGATGGTTGAACGAACAGTTCTCAATGAAGGACTTAGGATAGGCTAACTATATTTTAGGGATTAAACTTAGAAGGGATCATAAGAACAATCAGATAATCTTGTCTCAATTAACCTATATTGGGAACATGCTCAATAAGTTTGCCATGTAAGACTCCAAGAGGGGTTTCACACCTATTAGACATGTAATCAAAACTTTCAAAGGAGCAAGCACCTAAGACCCAAGAGGCGGTTGAATGCATGCACAACATTCCATATGCTTTGACAGTTGGAAGTTTAATGTAAGCTATGCTTTGCAATAGACCAGGTATATGTTACACAGTGGGACTGGTAAGTAGATTCCAGCCTAATCCAGGAATGGATCGTTGGACTGCAATTAAGTGCATACTGAAGTATCTTCGCAGGATGAAGAATTTAATGTTTGTTTATTCTAAAAGTAACCTTATTCTGACATGATATATAAGTTCTGATTTCTAATCAGATGTTGATTCAAGGAAATCAACTTTTGGTTCTATATTCGTTTTAGGAGGTAGAGCCATAGTTTGGAGGAGTGTCAAGCAATCTTGTGTTGTTGATTCGACTATAGAGGCTGAGTATATTGCTTCTTGTGAAGTAGCAAAAGAAGTAGTCTGGCTCCACAAGTTCCTAAATGATTTAGAGGTAGTTCCTGAGGCAGAAAAGGCCATTACATTTTGTTGTGATAATATTAGGGCGGTGGCTAATTCCAAAGAACCTCAGAACCATAAAGCTCCCAAACACATTGAGAGAAAGTATCATATAATAAGGGAGCTAATACAATATGGTGAGGTGAATGTGGCAAAGATTCCCACAGAGCAAAACCTTGCTGATCCATTTACAAAGACACTATCTCAAATGAGTTTTAAGGGTCACCTAACAGGGATGAGAATGAGGGATATGTCAAACTTACTTTAGGGTAAGTGGGAGATTGTTAGAGTTATGTAAATATAGTTCCCTAAAAAGTAAGTGTATTTACTTATAACTTAATCTTCTTCCAGTTACTTTTTATAATGAAAGTATTTATTATTAATAAAAAAAGAG
This sequence comes from Erythroxylum williamsii, assembly GCA_027564335.1. Taxonomy (NCBI): domain Eukaryota; kingdom Viridiplantae; phylum Streptophyta; class Magnoliopsida; order Malpighiales; family Erythroxylaceae; genus Erythroxylum; species Erythroxylum williamsii. The sequence goes on from JANITW010000007.1 coordinate 6,706,055, forward strand.
TTTGGTCTTATTTGTATGAGCATAATATAACTAGTCGTAAGGTACCAAGATTCTTTTGTAAGTAATATACATATACATAGAGATGTATGGGAAACATGTATATTATTAAAATCTAAATTAATTGATTCACAGTTGAATAATCAAGATGATTGCTTAATTATGGTTTAGACCGTAGTGTTGCAATTTATCTCCGTGCAAGTAAAAGAGTTTACTTTAAGGGAATGATGAATTTTATATTATGATAGTAGTTGACTATCAACAATGGCACTATTAAATGAATCCAAAATCATATATGTTTTTAAAGAATAAAGTAGGTCGTTACTTTAATCTTAAAACATGCATCTTAGTATTCTTTTATTACGAAACACAATCTTAATGAGAGGTGAACTCATGTGTGTTTCATTATAATTCTTGATATGATTAAATGGATTTTTATAGAGTATCAATCCAATGTCTGCATATTGGAATTATTAATTGAAACATGTATCAGGGAACATTCATTCAAATAAAGAGTTTATAGTGATATCATCACTTTTAGATGTTTTTACGAAGATTGGTAATTAAACTGACGATGGTAGTTTGTTGGACTAGTAACCTATCAAGTCTTAACACCAAGATGAGATCTTGTGTGTTAATCAACATATAGAGTAAAGCGAGAGATCTAGAAGGAAAAACCAACTAAGGGAAAAACGATAATTTTACCTTTTACTGTACGAATGCCTATAATATAGTTCATAATAGAGTTTACAATTGGATATGTTATTTGAAACATGTGTTCTCATAATATTTAGTAATTCAAGAGTTCAACTAATTGTTTTTAGTAGAATGACATTTGGTTAATAAGCTAAAATTAATTATAATGAGATTAATAATTCTGGACTTATTGGAGCTTAAATTATATAAGTCTAATTAGATTTCCCACTTGGCTTCTAGAAAGGTTATCAAGCAAAGTAACAAATATAAATAGAGGTTACGAGAAATAAGAAAGAAGAAAGGACCAAATTAGATTCGGAAACAATTTAATTAAGAGTTAATTAAATTGAGTTTTAAAGCCTATGATTGAATATTGGGCTTACACTAATTAATTATTAATTAGAAGCCCAAATGAACATTTAATATTGGGCTAGACTTTGGGGTTAAAAAGGTCTAAAAATCCCTCGAAACTTATCATTTTTTAGTGTCTACACGTTCGCTTGATGTAGGCCACGATCGTGGGCCAGATCCAAGCCTTTTGTCATGATCATGGCATATAGGCCACGATCATAGGCCATATCCTGGGCTAACTCCACTGCTTCTGTCTGCCACGATTGTGGGTCATTGTTTCGAGCCCAAGTGTTTGAAACCTCTTCGTTCTTCAATGTTGACCCTGAAATACTAACAAATACATCAAGGTATCTCAAAAATATAATAATTAAGCTCAAAGACTTGTACTAACCCATAAAACACTTTAAACATAAATAATTCATAAACTAACACAATTCTAACGTAAACACATACTAAACGATTAAATTAATAATTAAATACATATCAAACTAAGCCCTAAAACAAGATGCAATTCACATTTATCAGCTATCCAATTAAATCTAGAGAGCTTGTTTTAGTTTTCTTTGACAGTAAGTTTAATTAACGAGCACTTCTTAATTAAACATGAACTAAGGGAAAGCTGGGTTAACAGAGTTTATTTTTAAACTATGATTAATAGTTGCTAAGAGAGGTATGAGAATAACAATTCAATGAAATATGTTTAATGATGTGTAGGTCGAGATTGAGCCAATGATTGGGACCCTAACTAATTCATCACTTTCATCATTTTTAGAATGTTTTCTTTAATTTTTTTTCATTAGTTTAGTTTCATTTTAATTTTTTATTTGAAAACCAAACCAATCCTCCCATAACCTAAACACTAATTGATTTCATTTCAAAAGCTTTATATGTAACATCCCGTCCCCGATGGGAAGGGTAAATTGGTAAATTGGGACAGGCTAGGTTGTTGCATTGCATATTTGAAA
>JANITW010000007.1:6812355-6829144 GCA_027564335.1 Erythroxylum williamsii
TGGTGGGAAAGGGAGGGAAATGCAAGATTTCCTTTCCTTTCCTTTCCCTTGTGTAATTAAGCATCCAAACAAAGGCTTAGCTTCTTATTATCGATATAAGCCTTCCTTGAACTTCTAGTGACATTCCTCTAAGTATTTTTGCTTCAAATCCTGGATCCTCTCTTAGGCAGTTGTTGAACCTGAATGGACACTTCATGCTTGTCTTGATTACCATGTCTTATACAGTGATAGGGAAATGGTCTAAGATCAATGGCTCCTTATGGGTTCTTTACTTATAGGGAACTCATCTAACCACTCCATATTGACTAGTGTAGTTTCTCTCCTTAAGTGCCACTTTCAAGCTTTTTTGTAGCTTTAAGTGAATAAGCATACAACTTAACCATTGCTTTTCTAGAATCATAAGCTACAATTACTCTGTCATAGTAAACTTCTCAATGCCTCCCCAAAATATTTTCCTCCCTTATTTTTGTTTCTAGACAGCCCAGCACTACTAGTTTAGTCTCCCCTTGCCCTTTCTTCCTACCATCCTTTAACTACCACTTTGGAACCCTTCCAAAGCATGTTGTAATAGCTTCCTCGTACTGTATGTATGTTTTTGACCAATGACTGTCATTGAAAGACATTTTATTCACCTAATTTAGATTCAATACAATAACTTAAATATTTAGCTAATTGAAAATGAAATTGAGAGATGTGACGTCAAAATGTAAATACTAAATACTAAGCCCAAAATTTGGGCTATAAGTTGAAGCAGCACTGCACAACAATGCCTTGTTAATATATGATGTGAAAAATATTTTAGCTAGTCTGCGGAAATATTGCCTTTGCCGCCGGATTCTGAGGGGTGGCAGAGAAAGTGCGGAGTCTGATGATCGGGAGAGTGACCGTCACCGCCGTGGAGGGTGGACTTCCCTTCCGCCAGCTTACCAGCAACTGTCAGGTCCTTACTTCTGAAAGCTCTTTTATATATATATACATTCTTGTAGTTAATTAGTGTCTATACTTGTTGGTTTTGGTTTTCATGTTGCTTAATTACTTGGGAGTTATAACTTCTGCCTTGATAGTCACTGAATCGAAGTTGTCTGCTTTCTTGCAATCTCTGCCAGAAAAAGTTCTCAGGATGTAAAAGAAACTTACAGCTAATGGTTTTGTTTTTTCGTTTTTTTATCCATTTCCAGCAATTTTCCAAAGTCTCTCTGAGGAGTGAAGGGCTAATATCAACATTGCTTCGCAGAAAATGGATGTTGCACGCTCCTGATGCCAAAATTAATCAGATATTGCTTTCTCCAATTCAAGGACGACAAAGAAACGGAATGTGCAATAACCTTTCATTCTTAAACAATACCGATCCTTATTTGGGCTGTGGTGTAACTGAGAAAGATAGTCAAGAGCCTTCCTTTTATGTTGTGAGGGACGATTTGGTGCATCCCTTGGTTAATGGAAACAAGGCAAGAAAACTAGATGGCCTGCTTCCACTTCTTGTGGATCAATCAGTGACTGACGTGGTGAGATTACAGTTCTTATGGATATGATAATGCAACTGTGTGATAGACAAATTTTCTTGCTAATTGCAGTGCAGGCATTCCATTTGGTGACCAGATGTTATTGGATCTCGCCTTTGGCCCTTCATTTCCTCATCTCGTAATACCTTTTATTAAACCATCAATGACCATTGTCTCATGATTATAATCTTGCTCCAAAAGAGTAAAAGATAAGGGGCAATATACAAGGCATATGGTTTCCCAAATTTCAATCTTGTTTATTTTAGAGGTTGTGCCAGATAATGATTATCATTATTCTTTCCTTTCCACCTTGAGGGATTTGAAGTTCAGGTAACATCATTCTGCAACAATGTCTTAGGTTACATGTGGAGGTTGTCAAAGCGCACATGCTGCTGCCATTGGTAGGTAATCTTTTGGTGTTGCAACAGTGAGAAAGTTTTCATTTAGCTCAAATGAACCACTTGAATACTTGCTTGGAGTAGCTGTTTCATGTGCAGAGAGGGGCTTAAGGTCTCATCTACTTCTCAGAGGGGAACAACCTGAAATTATGACTGGATATAACCTAATCTCAACAATACATGGGCAAGTCACTTATGTTCCAAGATCTGTCTATGCCCGTAGGGAACATATGCTTAAGAAGCATGCTAATTTGGTTGCTGGACTTCATGGTCATGTGGTAAGCTGCAATGATGTCCTTGAGGCTTCTTTCTCAAATCAATCACCTAGTCCTTCAAACTTTGGACAAATGGGTCCACATGACACTGATGATAATTGTCCAAGAAAGGTTGCAATTGTCAATGAAGGAGCAGGAGATGCTGTAGCTTTGCTGGGTAAGCAGAAAGGAAAGGGGTTTATGCAATGTTTTTGAGCTTTGCATCTGTCTTCATGTTGGTATACCTTGATTAAAAGTTTCCCTTGATAGTCAAGGGTCAAATTTGTTGGGGTTGGTTCAAAATTAGGGGGAATAGGCAATTATTTACAAGGGAAAGAGTTCAATAAATTCCAAATCTAGGTTTCATATCAATTCCATTTTCTGGTCTGAAATTTGTAGTTACTAATATTTTATAGGAAATCTAGATGTTTCATAAAATGGCTACCACTGAAAATTTTGGTAATGATTTACTTAGTTGATCTATGTTTCTCAATTTTGATGTGAATGGTGTGTTAACCCAAACATCTTGATGGTTTTCTGAATCAATGTGGATTTTGAAATTCGTATCTTATCAAGCATTTAACTGGGTGCTCCTGTGTTGTCTGAATTATTCTTCATTCGTTGTGCCAAGGACTGTTAATATGAATATTTATTGATGTATTTTAGAGTGCGTATGAAAAACATATCAATTAAAGAATTTTGTCTTAAGATAAAAGTTGGATCAGACAGCCTTTAAATCATACTGCTTTATATGAACAACTGATAAAGAATCTTTTTTCTTTTTGTTTTTGGCGTAGGTTGCATCCGCCTAGTGGAGTACTTAAGCCAAGATCATATTCTTGGAAAAGAAAGATACATAAAATTGGTTGTAGATGCTGGAACTGGTACTACAGCTATTGGTTTGGGGCTGGGAGTCCACTGTTTAGGGTGTGTTCTAGTTTTGTCGTTTTTATTTATTTGAACCGATTTAAAATTATTTAATGGTTCCACCCCTTGGGATTGAAGTTTGTTATAGCAACTAATCTTAACAGTGTACAAAAATGGACTGTCTCTCAGGCTTCCATGGGAGGTAACCGCCGTCATGTTAGCTGATACAATAAAAGCATACATGCAACAAGAGAAATACTTGATCTCTGATTTCAGGACATGGCTTGGTTTTCATATGATTGATCATACTTTGCGTGAAGTGGAGGGTGGAATTGTTAACTGGGTAGAACGCAACCATAAAAGGAAGTACGTAAATTTTGATCCATGTTGGCAATGACAGCATTCTCTGAACCGTATTTCTTCATCACCAGTACCCATAAAATCTATGTTTCATCCAGCATTCCACCCTTATCAAGTATGGAAGAGTGATGCATTAGATTATGGTTGCTAAGTTTTCTCTGTCTTGCTAGTGTTCTTGCAGTATTCATAACATGTCAAAAGTATAACAAAATTGGGAAATCTTACGGGTCCTCAACTGAAGGATTGGCTTTTGGAGTTTCTGGAGAGGCGAATTTGTTCTGTAACGAGGAACTGATTGGTTAGCAGAAAGTAGGTTTTAGGAAGTTGTCATGCATCCACATGTTGATGCAATATGTGAAAACTGAGCGGCCCAATTGTTTAGTTTTAACGAAATAAATTGCACTTAGCAGCATATCTTAGCACTGGACAGGGTTAAAGGATCAATTGCTTTCCGTACCTCATGAACTCGTCTAGATGAGAAACCTTTTGTTCTTCTCAACTGGGATTATCTATTTGAGCTACACCTTCACTCAGTAAACTAAAAGGGTCACTATTTATCTCAGATTCGGGAATGTTTTGGAAGGAGAAATAGAGGCTTGCCAAAAGATTGCGCAGCAAACCGGCATTCTATTGGATCCCATGTATACCTTAGCTGCATGGGAAATGGCTACACAGCTGTGCAAGGAGGAAAGAGTAAAGGGTGGACAAGTAGTGATGCTTCATACAGGGGGTACTCTTGGCATGTTTGGCTTAGCACAGAGGTATAAATCTATGTTCTCTAAGCTGAAAGATGGATAATATTCAGTTGAGTGTAAAGAATTTATCATTTGGTCGAGCTTTTTCAATTTAAGCCTTTAAACTTACATGAGCCTTTTGATTATTGTGATACTCTTCTTATGGTCAGTATATAGATGTGAAAGATGTGGGATTCCGATTTGTTGAGCAACTGTGAAGGTGTAGGGTGTGTGCTACATCTCTTTAATATTTGTACCTGTTACAGAAGGAAGAGTTCTTGGTAAAAAAGTTTGCTTGGAACTCCCAACTTTCTGTAAATTCTTCAGTTAAATGGTAAGATGCTGTCAACCATTCTACCCTGTTGATCAATTAAAATTATCGTCTATGCTAACTTATCACAACTTTTTGGCATGTTATGGATGTGAATAAACGTAGAGTTATTATATCCTACACTTAATTATTCAAACTAGAAAAGGAAAATTATGTTAAACAAGATAAAAGGAACAAGACAATCTCTCTAGTGAGAAAATCCGAAAGCCGAGTCTTTCTAAAATTGCTGTATGTTATCATTATCACTTAACTGTAACCAGAAACCTTTATCCACACTAGCTTGGTCTTGAGCAAAAACGTGTACAAGTGTCTTTCTTCCTAAAGGTGCTGAAAACGAAAAAAAGAAGAAGGAAAGGTTTAATCTATAAAATACAGAAATCTAAGCTCGTGTTTAACCAAAACCAAGTCCGTAAATGCAAAATTAAGAACAATAAAATGATTTATTAAGATCCACATATGAAAAGGTCATAAGGGGCGCAATTAGTAATTGAGAAATTGGGAGTTGAACTTGGTTCTTGATTTTCCTAGACTAGCAAGCTCAACGTCAAACCCCAAAGTCCTTGTGAAAAACCTAACATTCTTACCCATTTTCTGCTTCTTTTTCGAACTTTGCGGTCCGATGAGATCAGGGTTGGAAAATGAGTATTCTGTTCTGTTGTATAATTCATTTTTACCTAAAAGGTTTTGTTAAATATTAATGAATAAAAGAGTCGTTGTCATTTGGGACTGTTAACCTTTCCTTTCATTTAAGTCAACTAATCTATTCCTTGTAATCGATTAAAAGTAAGGAATTACAATGTTTGATGGTAACTTTTAACAATTTTGTGGCATGACTTGGATGCAGTACAATAAGTTAGAATTTAAGCTAATTAGTTAGCTTAACTATAATTTTTTTGTTGACAAAGAATATATTATCTTTTTTCCAATTTTAGATTTGTCTTAAACTAGTCAAAATGCAACCTCAGTAATAAAGTTGAAATATAGAAAAACTGTCTTTAAACTATAATTTTAATTGTATATAAAACGTCATATAGAATTAGAAGTAACTATATTATGAAAAATTTAAAGTTTAAGTTGTATGAATTATAAATTTAAAACATAATCAAATATTTAAATGTACTTAACTTAGCTGTTAAATTAACAATATTTACTAGAAATTGTTATATTGTAAATATATGTAAAGACTATAATTAAGCGTGAAGTCAATCATATAGTTTAGCTCATGTAATTATGTTGTACTTAATATAAATAGAAGCAATGAGAGGATAGCCTCTACACACTCCAAAATTCTTAATGCTATGATTTTACATGAATCACAGTGGAAATGGTCCTGTAATAACCTTAGCTAGCCTTTTCCTATTATGTCTCTTACTAATGGTGTTTACTATTACAAAGGTTCTCCTAAACATCAAGCTTATACCAAAGTAGTCTCTACTCCTTTGCACATTAATCTCACTCAGGTTTGTTTAAACAAGATTCAGCCTTCTCACGTGATCGCTAATTAATAAAACCTTATTCTCAAATACCTCATGACCTTCGAAGTGTTTGAGTCTCACACTTGAGTATGAATACTACGAAAGTATTAAATGATCATAAAAAATAATAAACACACAAAAGCTATGGTAAAAACCAACCTTTAATACTTCCCTTACTTCTCCAAAAGTATACAAAAGAATGCTCTCATAATGTGTTCCCTTCACCTCTATTTCAATTCTCTAAGAGCAAGACTCAAATAAGCTATTTACACGCACCTTTAGCTTTACAATTCAAAATCCTAATTGAAATGAACTAACTAGATCGCCTATATCCTTATTAGATTACATCACAATAACCCATTGAATAAAACTCCCATCCAAATGGGTCTTTATCTAACAAAATTTATCTATATCATAACTAACAAGATAAGAGATTACATTTAATTAGGAATGATACATCTATATCCATGAAGAACTCTACTATTTTCATATGATCCTTACATAATCTTTATCTTTTAGGGCTGATATATATCTAATGTAATCTTATTCACCATTTCATCCAAGATCTTCCTTTCATCTCTATTTATTAATTATTGAGTCATCCAAGCCCAAAGCCTTTCATAACACATTAGTCTGGTCCAATGTTTACCAATGTCAAGTCCATTAGTCATGATCCATCTATTTCAACACATATTAAGCCCTCAGAGCCCTCATATGTCTCCATCATATATATAATCTAGCAAAACTTCAATCCAAGGTCCATCTCAAGCTATCTTTTGGGCTCACATCTGACTCCTGCATCTCATCAAAGATTTCTGTCAATGTACACCAACGCATGCCAATGCTTAACAATGCCCGTTTTCCTTGGTTACTTGCAAGTCTTTTCCTTATGCTGTTGTCCTGAGTGTCAAACATTAGTCAAGGCTTGCCAATGCTTGCATAATTATGCTATTAGGAATTAAGGGTCTAATAACTACTATGTTGTGCTTCACTTTTTAGAATAATTTTTCCTCTCTTGTTAGTGGTTGTGTATCACTATAGCTACCATAGTATTCAAATTTCTAGATAGCATCTTTTTAGATCAATTTCATACACTCTGATCAATTAGTCACTGAAAACACTCCATCATTTGCCTTTGTAGGTGCCCCTATACACCTTTATTGATTGTTTGCCTAGTTTCCTTGCATTAGTGCATGAAAACATGTGACTCTCCTAATCTTCTTTAGCATCTCTAACCTATTCTCATTGTTGGCTTCTGCAAATCTAACCTTTAACATACTATATCGATAGGGTACCTTTACTTTTACCTTAATTTCTTCATCCAAAATTAGTTATGTTGTTTGATTCTTCCTCCTTTCGTGTAATTTCTTTTCTCATTATGACTTTTACGTTTTTTAGCTTGGAAAATTCGTAATTAACTTTAATAAGTTCAGTATTTCTGCTAATAACTTTAATAGCTTGGACAAATTGTTTTTTAAGATTTGGTTTAGAGGACACAGTAAAGAAGACTATCTCACCATGCTATTACATAAAATTCTGGTTGTTGATCATCCAAAGTGGTGAAAGATCGTTGCCTAACTTTGTAGTGTTTGTTGACCCAAAGCTACAACTTACGTTTAAGTTCTTTAATATATGTTATAAGTTTGGAAGATGCCAAGGAGTGCTACATTAGTGATATTTAGACGTTCTATACTAGGATGTTTACCATGATGAACTTAAAATATAAAGATCCAAAAGAATGTTTTTTTAGGCAAGTTTGTTCTCTTATATAGGAGCTTGATGCCCTTATATCATTCATTTTTCGATGTGGATAAGCAAAAAATCAATAAGAGGAGAAATTTTTTAAGGTTATTACTCTATTATCTCTTAAACTAAACTTGATTCAATTCTCCATCAAATTCTCTAGCTCCAACAGTTCTTCCTTAAGAGACTCAATGGGCTCTTAAATATATTTGATTAGGCTATAATATCTCTTATACTTTTACCAGTTACTTAATCAAATTCTTTAGTTTTTGTAACCAAGTTTGATAAATGCTGAGTTTGAAGAGGTTAGAATAGTCACACTCGACCTAGGTGTACCTAATGTAACAAGTTTGTTCTCCTAAAATAGGATTGTTTTAAGAAGAATGGTCATCCTCTTCATGTTGCTCATGTTGGTTTATGCCCTAGAGCTAATAAGTTGGTTATAGTTTGGTGACAAAATAATTTAAAGACATTCTTAATCTTGTATATATTTAGATGTGTATGATAAAATCTATAGGATAATTACACATTGCAAATGAAATTATAATGAGATTATAATTATGATATTCATATTGCATTTATATATTATTCCTACATTGTTACTAGTCATTGTTTTATTAAGACTAGGTATTAATAGAATGTAAAAGACTAGCAAACATGATATTTTTCTTTATGAAGGAAGTAATCAACCTTATAAGCTAAAGTATGGAGATATTTAAACAAAAGTATAGGTATTTGTTAGAGAACAAGTTCACTAAACTGGCCTCATATGAGAAATCTATTTGAAAAATTACTTATAAGTCTATGGAAATTTTCATTGTTGTTATAAAACCGAAACTAAAATTTAAGAATCTTTGGGAGAGGAGAATTCTTCTTATCAACAAATTGGTGTATCTTACATCAAGTGAACCCTTCTATTTATAGTACATTTTAAACACCTAATACACATGTGACCACCTACTCCATATGTGTTATTGTGTTAGGTAAAACCAAAACAATAACCACCTACTTCATTCTTGTGTTAGGTAAAACCAAACCAATCCATATGTACACTAACTATTAAATGGTGCGTCTACAATTATTAGTACACCATATTATTTCTATCTTTTATAACATAATGAACTAATCAAATGTGGCTTCAAAGCCAGAGAGCAACCTCCATTTTGAAGCATCTGAACTTGGCAACATGAGAATGTACTTGTAAATGCAAAAATTCAACATAGTTTCTCATTTTATATGTGGGTTTATGAGGTTATAGGATTATGACATGGTAACTATGTGCTAAGAAACATTCCTCTGTAACTTGAGAAAATCTCTTCACCTTGGTAATGAATGGAAAGGATGGATCTTTAACTGTAAGCAAAGACTGGCTTTCCTTCAGGGCTTCCATATCTGTCACTTGAACCCTTCTGATGTTCTATATCTATTGCTTTCTCTCATTTTCCAGCTGGTAGATAATCACCCACCAAATAAGCAATAGCCTTTTTTTTTTATGTATGATATGCTGTTTAGTGTACCTCCGTCTCTCCCTCTTCCCTTTTGGTAAGTAATCAAGCCTTCAATTAAATATCATCTCAGTGATCTGTCACTTTTGCTGATTTTGTCCTCCCACCTTTCTCTCTGTATCTCCTTCTCCCGCTGTGGAGCAATGTCATGATTGTTTGATGTAGCTTTACTCTACTTTATACACCTCCCTTATAAGTCCTCTGGTTCATGTTTAGTTCAATGGTCTCTTATCAAATTCATTCCTCATCAGTTTTTTCAATTTCTGTTCCCACAAGCTGCTAATGCATGCGTTTTCACTTCATAGCCTTGGTTTTCTTTTAGGAAAGCAAACGTTTCGAATAGCAATTAGCTACAAAACCCTGAAACTGTTTTATTTATGTTGTATGTAGCTTAGCTTCCAATGGCGACAGATAGTGGAGAAGTTAAGTCAAAGATGGAAGACTACGAAATTATGGCACAAATTGGGCGAGGAGCCTTTGGTGCCGCTTTCCTTGTTCTTCATAAGACTCAGAATAAGAAGTGAGAAATTTTTGCCTTTTTCTTATCAAGTTTGTTTCTTTCACCAATCTTCTTTCTACTTCGATGTTTGAGTAACCCTTTGGAAATTTCGGCGTGAACTACCATTTCGTTCTGTTATTGGGTCGATCCCTAGAACAGGTTTCTGGGTGGTGCTTGGTTGAGGAAGATGGATTAGCAGTATTGCTCTTACTAACTCTGTATAGAGAAACTAATCTTAAGTTCAAAACTTTTCAGGAAGAAGATTTCAAGATTCTTTTGTTGATCATCTAGATATGGTCTTAATTCTAAATGACAGTGTTTGATCAAAATTATGATTTTGGGTTTTTAGTGGTAGGTGGCTGCCGTGTCGGCACGACGTTTTGTCTGTTACCTATCGCTGTCTTTGAAGTTCCAAACTGTTGATCTTTTAGGTAACTTTTTATACTTACGCCTGTTTCCTTTTTGGTAGGTATGTATTGAAGAAGATTCGTTTAGCTAAGAAGACAGACAAGTTCAAGCGCACAGCTCACCAGGAGGTCAACTTCGTTTCCTGCTTCAAATATATTTTTATTTGTCTTTGCCTCTTCAATAAACAGATGCTTTATTTAATTTTGGGCGATTTTTATCCTTAGTTTACTAGAATGCTGGGTGGCATGTATATAACCTCTTCGTATCAATATGAGAACTTGAAATGTATGCTACGGAGTCAGTACAAGCTGTGCTGAGTTCATGTCATGACCGTATTTTGTGGTGACTTCCACGAAAATTCTAAACATCATTCAAGTGAACTCTGTTCCAGCATGACAACATACTGTTCACTGTCCAGCTGGTGTCCATTGTGGATCGTACTTTTTGCGTTTCTTTCATAGTTATCGGGGAGATAAATTCATAGATGTCCAATTCTGATACTTCTGATATCTTTAAGCCTTAGTTTTAGGACTGCTTAATGAATCCTCTTGAGCTGTTCTGATGACAAGTTCTTGGATTATTTTGTACTGCAGATGGACTTGATTGCAAAACTAAACAACCCATATATTGTCGAGTATAAAGATTCCTGGGTGGGCAAGGTAATCACTTCTTTTTTATATTGGGACTTATATCCATAGATGTTTACTGGCTTACCCCAAAATGTTTATGCATACTTTTCTTTAATGTAGGGTGACTGTGTATGCATAGTAACAGGTTACTGTGAGGGAGGAGACATGTAAGTTTCTATGAAGCCAATATTTTTATATGGGTTAAGTGGTGGAATGTTGATTACCTGATTTGTGGTATGCCATTTTCGTTTTATCTCAGTCAGATAATGCTATCACATATCTATCTTCTGAGGCTTCACATATTATTTTCAAATGCTAAAATACGTTTGTCATTAGATGAATATCTAATGATTGTTACCAGCTTCTCTTCTCATGAAGAGCTTCACCTGATTGTTTTTTATCAGACACACCAAGTGAGATCATCTGGGACAAGTTTTTCTCTGTAATTTTGTAAAACAGTTTGTTCTATATTTTTCTATCATCTAGTCTTCTTACCATATATTTAGCAGAAAATAAAACATTACATAATAAATTATGCATGGAAATTAATTAAAAATTTGTAATGACTCCTTTGGATCTGAATGTAAGGTTTAATTGATCTTATGGAAACAATAATAGGATTCAAAGATAAAAGACTAAATTGAGATGACTGAAAAATTGCAATTTGTTAGGCTAAAAGTATGTTATAATGTTTCCATGAAAAGGTGCCAAGGTTTGTAAGTTACCTTAAATAAAAATATAAATTCCTGGAACTGAATGCTATAATCGTAAATTCAACTGGATGATTGAACACTTTGTCCTTCTCATTTGCTCCTGTCAGGGCTGAGATTATAAAGAAGGCTAGAGGAATATTTTTCCCTGAGGAGGTAATTAGCTAGTTCTTCACATGATTTAAATTATCCAACCGATCAAGTATCTTATGATGACTGTTTATACTTGTCAGAAAATTTGCAAATGGCTTACTCAGTTGTTGCTAGCTGTGGACTATCTGCACTCTAACCGTGTCCTTCACAGAGATCTTAAGGTGTATTTGTATATTTATGTGTTTTCATGGGAAGTTTGGGAATTGATTCTCATGTTAACTTCTTGACTTGCAGTGTTCCAACATATTCCTTACTAAAGAAAGTGATGTCCGTCTAGGTAAGTCACTTAAAAAGGGCTTTCTTTCTTCTCAGATTTCATTCCATGTTCAATATTCTGTATGAAGTGATTGTTTTCTTGTACGTACCAAACAGGTGATTTTGGACTTGCTAAGCTTCTGAATGCTGAAGAACTTACATCCTCAGTATGGACAATTTTATAGTAACTAGTTCACTTTGCATAATGTCTGAAGTCAAATTTCTGAAGTTGAAGACCTGAAACTAGTTTATAACTTGTACAAATTTATGGTCTAGTCATACTTAGTCATGCAAAGCACACTGTGCTAACTTCCAATTACCAATTCTGGGCGTAATTTATAATGCTGATTATTAACCTATTCATTAAAGCTCATTCTCAACATCTTACTGATCTCAAATAGGTCGTTGGCACACCTAATTACATGTGCCCTGAACTTCTAGCAGATATACCATATGGTTACAAGTCTGACATTTGGTCTTTAGGTAAGAATACGCAGATACGGTGTAACTAGTGATTAAATTTTCTTTCTTGGTACCAATTACATCAACTTGTTTCAGGATGCTGTATGTTTGAAATTGCTGCACATCAACCACCGTTTAGAGCTCCTGTGAGTGCACAAGAGCTATTTAAATACCTTCTTTGATGCTATTTACAGGAAAGAACCATTAATTGGTTAGGTATGAATCTGAATCACTGTAATCATTTCAACAGGATATGGCTGGGCTTATCAACAAAATAAACAGATCCTCCATTTCTCCTCTTCCAATTGTGTATTCTTCCTATCTGTAAGTATTCTTCATCTCTAGAATTTATTTCTTTTACCAAACCATATAACAGCTTTTGTACTATATTTCTTACTCATTGCTGTTCACATGGCTGATCCACATTCATTTCCTATGCATATGTATTCTCTCAAACATTGCAGGAAACAAATCATTAAGAGCATGCTAAGGAAGAACCCAGAACACAGACCGACTGTAAGTTCGAGATATGAGCTCTTGTCTTGACCCTTGACTTGTTATTTCATTCTTATACCTGGAATCTGTCATCTATCAGGCTGCAGAGCTACTAAGACATCCACATTTGCAGCCGTACATCCTCCAGTGCCAGAATGCATCACCCGTTTTTCTTCCTGTAAAGCCCATAAACAACATGACGGAGACATCACCTAAAAAAGTATTGTCTGGCAGATTTGGTCGCACGGACAACAGAGGCAAGAAAGCTGGACTCCTAAACCAGCAAACAGAGAACCGTGCAGTTCTGAGAACTAGTGATGTGCAATCAAATTATCTGCCTCACATTGAAAATCCAACATCTACCTCAAGTGCAGAAGACAATCTTGAGATTAAGGGGGTTGATCCTACCAGTTATACTGCAGAAGTATCTGATTCCATCACAGGTCCAAAAGACAGTTCGACAGATTCTGAAACAAGTGTTTCCAATGGAGACAAGCAGGCTGATTCTAGCAGTATACCTCAGAGAGATAGTACTGATACTGATTTTACCCCAGATATGAAGGCAATCTCAAAGCATGAAGGAGGAAAACACACAGATGAGAATCTGCAGGAATCACAAGAGGTTGATGCCAAAAATGGTGGCATAGAAGGTCAATCAACATGCTGCAACCAGCAAGCTGTCGAAGAACTTCACAAAGAGGGAGGACAGTATACTTCAGCAAGGCAAAATGGGAAATTGGATATGCCTAATCTAACCTCTCTCACAAGTGATGCATCCCATAATGTGAAAAGTTCTGTGCCAGCAATGGAAAAAACTTCTGTAGAGCCGCTATGCATACAGAATCCAGAAAGTCCTGATGATCATGTCGCTGCTCATATTGACAGCAACCCGCCTGAGGACAGCAATGAGAAAATTGTCCGTAAAGATGACTTAGAAGTAAAGGAAAAAGCAAGTGAGAATAATTGTGGGACTGAAGAGAAAGCTGATGATTGTCATTTAACAGAGGCAGAGCATACAGCCAGTGATATTTCATTGTTGAGAACACTAGCTGCATTAAGTGGTGAAGAAATAAAGGGTGACTGGCAGAATCCTGGTCAGCAAAGAGCAGATGCCTTGGAATCTTTACTGGAGCTATGTGCACGGCTACTTAAACAGGAGAAAATAGACGAACTTGCTGGTGTGCTAAAGCCGTTTGGGGAAGAAACAGTGTCATCTAGAGAAACAGCAATTTGGTTGACAAAAAGCCTTTTGACTCAAAACAAAATTTGATATCAGAGGTGATTGCATCTAATTTAATTGCATCGGCTGGATGGAAGAGATGATGTTCTTTTGAGTGTGTTTAACGTATTTTTACACATTTTCTCCCAACATTAGGGAACATAATCTTATATGCTACCTCTTAACCTCTTTTTGTGTTTCCTTTTTCTGCCATGTTTGTTCCGAATGAACTCTTTACTTTATTTTCTTGTTTGTTACAACATTTTCCAGCTTTTTATTGCATTCTGTAGCTTATTTGTCACAAGATTACGAAATCTTAGTCCTTTGCAAACGTAGAAACCGATATATACCAACGTGGAGAACATGCAAGAGTAATAGTAGCCTGCTGCCTCTCCAATCCATCCATTCTTTTTCTCTAGAGAAGGATGAAAGGAAATATACTAATGGAATTGCCAATCGAGACTGAAGACTGTCTATGAAGTTAGGACCAGCTTAGGACTTGAATTATTCAGGACTTGAATTATAAATTATTACATGCTTTTATTAATTCTTATTATTAATTAATTATTCATTATTTGTTAATTATTTAATTATTATTAACTTTATACTATTTCATGCACATTTGTGACTAAAATGTTATTATTATTTAATTATTATTAATTATTAAATATAATTATTATTTAATTATTAAGTCTATGCTAAAGAGCATGTTATTATCATTTAACAATTATTATTCATTAATTATTATTTGATTATTAATTATGGTACTATTCATTATTCAACATTATTAAATAATTTTATTTATGTTATTATTGATTATAAATTATTACATGTTTTTATTAATTCTTATTATTAATTGTTTATTATGTAATTGTCAATTATTATTATTATTATTATTATTATTAACTATAAACTATTGCATGCATGATTGTAACTAAACAAGTCAAAATCATGCACATTATTATTATTTACTAAATATTATTAATTAATTATTGATTAATTGTTATTTAATAATAAATTATGGTATTATTCATTATTAAATATTATATTTATGTTATTATTAATTATAAATTATTACACTTTTTATTAATTTTTATGATTAATTAATTAATTATTAATTGTTATTATTAAAGGACAATTTTACCCGAATTTTCGGTAAAAAGAGTAGTGGAACGGCGGAACTCATCAAAAGGGGATACCTTGGGGCTTAAAGCAAGTGCATCGCCTATCTCAAATTGACAGACCACCTTGCTTGTCCTTTTTCATTACATTCAATTATTTAACTAACAAAGCTGGGTTACTATTTTAGATAGTACATAATAATGGGAATTTTAATCCCTTCATTACACGACTTTAATAATAAATAAAAGACATCATCATAATAAACTAGGTTGTTATTTTAGATAGTACAAAATAATACAAATTTTAATCCCTTTATTATTTGACTTAAACTAAAAAATAAACGATACAATCATAATAAGATTCTATAACATTTTATAAAATAATTGTGCATTGAGCATATGTATGAAGATTTAACTAGAGGTGCTAATGAACAATGTACATTAGCATCAGATTTTCCATTGGCCAAAACCATGATTCGATATGAACAAAACAATACATTGTCTCAGTAGGGTTACTCTAAAAGACTGCTGAAAGGGGAAAGTGACAACAAACTACATGATTGAGATTTTAGTCCCCTCATCTGCAAGGAAAGAGTGACTTACCAACCAATCAAGAAGCAACAGCAAATGTAGTGGCTAGCAGAAAATGGATTGGTCATCTTTAATATCCTATACAACATCAAGGAGTTAAAGCAGGAAGTGAAGCTCCTGTCAAGGAAGTATCACATCAAACATTCTAAGACCTCTTAGTTGCTCTGGTTAGGGAGTCTCTCCCTATGTACTAAATCAGTTGGGTTAGGTTCTTTCCATAACCTTGCTGTCCTCCTTGTATTTCCACTTCATCTGTTGTCATTTTTCCCATTTTGCCTTTGTGCTTTCAGGGGCAATAGGTGCACATGAATCTAAACTTAACCAAGGGGCAGATGTACCATCCTTTCCTGGGCTTGTCGGGCTTAACCTTAGAAGGGGACTGCTCCTGCTGAGAACCGAAGTGTTGTCCTGGTGATTTATTGAACTCCTTACTCCACATTGTTGATCATCCGTTGTCAATTTTCCCATTGCAGATCTTGGAACCACCTATTAATGAGTTTCAATCGGAAGTTAAACATAAAGTACTTCTCTTAGACTCGAGGGGAATTTGAATACCTATCAGCACAAATTATAAAATCTACTACAAGTTTTAAACCATAAAATTTTAAGAAAATGGAGAGCAAGAATAGTCGTAATAGTAATTAAAATGAACAGAGGTGCGGGGATATTAGTCATGTTGATAACTCCATGAATTAATACACTGATGCAGGTAATGAATAGCAACCTCAATAGATAAGGTATTGTACTCTAAAAGCAAATGCAGAGAGCAGATTGTGGATTCACCACACAGGTATTAATATTTCCATAGTCAAGAACATTTGGCCGCAGAGAGCAGATTGTGGATTCACCACACAGGTATTAATATTTCCATAGTCAAGAACATTTGGCCGCCGCTACATGAAAGAAATTGTAAAATAGCTCGTGCAGAGAAAAAGCAACAAAGATGAAATAGGCAGTTCTCTTAAAATAAAGCAGCTGAATGTTATTAAGTAGACACAACAACTGTACCTTATCTTGTATCTCAGCAGTTGGCTCACTGCCTGAACCCTCTTCACCATCTGAATCAGTCATCTCTTCA
>JANITW010000007.1:6997253-7010474 GCA_027564335.1 Erythroxylum williamsii
ACACAAATCAATCGGGAATTATCATACATGTATGTACGTACGTGTGCCAATGAAATCATTACCAATTTTACGTAATTTAATAATGCATGCATATGAAAAATACGTAAAAAGTGAACTGTATCCATCCCATCGGTGACGGGATGTTACATGTATGGGGGTGACTATGTTTGTCACCCCGTGAGGGCTGGTCACCCCTGTGCATAAGCTTGCATGATGGTGACTAAAGACACGTTTGTCACCACCTTATACACGGTGTTGACACTTTAGTCACCACCATTTAGGTGGTGACATTCTTATTATTATATTCTTCTCTTTTGTTTTCGTGCAAAGTGACATAAACTTTAACTTTTCATGAAAAATTCACAAAATAATCCAATCAACATGTATGCAATGTTCACACCATTTTCATTCAATTTATCTCTCATTTAGATCAAATCATAAGAATTTGTAACCAAAATCAAGTTATGAAGACAATTAAAAGCAATAAAAACTAGACATAACATTTATCTATTTACACATTGATATAACATAATTTCTCTCTCGTAATCTTTATATCTCATGATACTATTTCACTCATATGAGAAATGATGGCACTAGTTGACAAGATAATATATCAAGAATGAGATATTATATTAAATTATTAATAAACTAACAAAACATCTCTATAAAAATAAAATCTCATTATCTATCTTAACTTGTATGATCATACAAACAGACATCTTTATTCCTTTATAAAAATATAAAATATGAATGAAACTGTTTTGTTATGTATGTGCGTTTGTGGTTATATCAAATCAATTTTAATTATAAAATTTCAAACTATAATTCATAAATGACAAATGCATGATATAAACTAAAATGTTTTTTCCTAACATGATACTAATAAGCTTTAGATTAACTTCTTTCTTAGACATGCTCCACTAAAATTAATAACTTTTTTATTATAGATAATAAGTTAAAGTAACAAAATCAGCCATATACTTCATAACATGACATTAAAATATCTATATCATGTTAGACATGTTTCTTAAATTATAGCTAATTGTTACCCCACTTGATACATCACTTAGAACTTCATCTCGTAGATTTATGCCTTTGGTATACTTTTATCTTCTTCTCTCTAGTTAGTTAAACTTTTTAGTTTTTTTTTTATCTTTTTTTTATCGAAGTTATGTTGTTCCTCTTTATGTGTTCCCTCTTCCTTTAATTCTTCTTTCTTTTATAAGATACCTCCCCCATCATCATTTATATCTTATTTTAGATGGGGTGCATTAGCCTTATAAAATACAATATTTATAGACTCTTTTATCATTTTTTATACACTAGTTAAGGAAAATACTAGAAATATCTTTTCAATTGATTATGTATAAACTTTTATAAACTCTTACTTGTATTGATAATTTAACATTTGTAACCAAATATTCTAAAATAATTGATCTTAAGTGTTCTATTAAATAAAAGTTCATAGGTGGTCTTTTATAAAGAAGGTCTAATGTATACCTAGTTCACAATATAACTAGTCATTGACTTAGCCTCCATATAAAAATACTTAGGCAATTTATATTCATTGATTATATAGTCTTATCTATTTCTTAAAGTGTCTTATTCTTTCTCTTATCTAACCCTTTTTTTGTGTTATAAACGTAGGGAAATTTTGAGATATTACCTTATCTTTACAAAATGTAATTAAACTCTCTCATATTCAAAATCCTTATTGTGATTACTTATAATAAATATAATGGCTAAAATTTATCTATTATAGATTAATCAAATTATGAAATCAAAAGTCCCGCTAGAAGAAGTAATCATCTAACATGATAAACGAATTGCCAATGGTACTAGAGTGAATGAAGATATGGCATTTAGTTTTCACATATTTTCCATTTACTTCTCACATGGAATTTCGTTTTGTTGTTGTGCATTTTGCTCCTTGTTGCTCCTATCTACATTTAGTTTTCACTCATTTTCCTTTTGGCATCCATCCTATATTTTCTTCTTTGTCTTTTCATATCATTTAACACATATGTTTGACGAAATCCTCTATGTCATTTTATACATGTCAATTTTTTTTATTAGCTTATAAACCCATTTTAAAGAAAATTTGTACAAAGACACACTTAATGCTTTGGGAAAAGGATGCAACAATTGGGTCAAAAATTAAGAAACTAGATATAGAAAAAGGAACTCTTTTATCAGGTGAAATCGCTTTAAAAATGATGGTTGAAGGAGAATTTCCATCTGTGTTTATCATTTTTGCTCATCATTGAACTCTTTTCTCTTCAATTTGTCTATGTTATAAAAGACAAAACTTGAGATGTTTATGGATTAAAGGGTGTGATGTTATGGTGGGCCATTGTTAACATTTTTTTGATGCATGTGGTGTCAATAGGAGATGATTAATATATAGTTTTTTTTAGAAAAAAATAACTTCTAGTTCAAGTTTTTAGGCTTCAGGTTGGGTAATGGGTTATTGATTGTCTTATGAGGTGATTCCTCATTTGCTTATATGTCATATCATAAAAATGATAGATCAACAAAAGTTTTTGAAACAAATAACAAAAAGACTTATTATGGACTTTTCACAAAATACAAGTATTAAGCAAATGAAGTTTTGGTATAATTCATAAAACTAGATGGGTGTCTTTTACCCTTCAAACTATTTTATATAATTATTCCATAAAGGAAAATCTTTAGTCTCATTTTAAATAGATTTCATATTTGTACTTAAAGATAAGAATAAATTTATCAATCATATTATCTTATCAAATTAGGAAGATATACTCATATCTTTATGAGATTATTTATGTATCAAAGGCCAGGAATATTCTATTGGAATATTCATATAAGTTACTTTTTTGAAGAATGTATATGTAATATTCATCTCTCCTACATTATAGGCTACACTTTCTTTATGACCATGAGCAATTAACTTAATTATTTTCTAGTCAAGGAATAATTGAACTTTGATTCTAAAAGTTTTAAGATTTGATTTAGTTCTCTTTGTTCATTATTCTTAATATTTTTATACTGTTTGTGACTTATTAAGATAATTATTTTGATTGATTGAATAAAAGTAATGTTATTTAACTCTCAAGATTGTTACTTTCTAATTACACTATTAAATTCACATATGTTTGATTGTTCCAGTATTTTTGGTATATAACATTATTGATTATGAATAAATTTTTCATCTATGATATGAGAATATATAATCTAATTTAAATAAATCAATTATTTATTTATTTATTGGAATTGGTGGCCTCTCTCTTTCTTAAAATTTTTAATAGATTAAATCATAAGAACTTATTTAGCATTATTTATTGATATGAAACTTAATTAAGGAGCTTCTTTTGTTAACAAAAAACTAAGGATATATAGTTTTGTTAAAGCTTATTAATAACCATCACAAATTTATTCATTGAATAGAGGATGCTACCTTTATATCAGTCATCAGTTGCATAAATCAAAGTTCAAATTAATCCTTTATCTAGAGATTAATCTAATATTGTTAAACCTTATTTATTTTTCTCTTGTTACTTTGATTGGATTATTTTAGTTTAATCTACAACATCCCTTTCTTAGTTTATTATTTTATGAAGAATGAAATGGTAGAGACCACCCTACTCATTATAAAAATATTTTAAGATAAGAATTTTATTTTTTTCTTAGATTTAGCATTTATTATATTGAAATCTAGCATATAAAATAATCTAAACATGATATCGAGCCTAATTGCAATAAGATAAGGAATTCCATCAATCATACTCAATAGAACTTTGCATCAATGAGTTTTTCATCATCATTCTTGCTCAACTTTGATGTGCTGCTTAGTTTGTTGATTCAACCCAAAGTACTTAAGTAGTTCTTTGGTATAGTTAGTTTGATTGACGAAAATGTCATCCTTCATTTGTACGATTTATAGCTAAAAGAAGAAATTGAGCTCTCTTGTCATGCATATCTCAAATTTTGTACTCATACACGTTTAAAAATTCTTGGACAAAATTTCATCAAAATCATCAAGAATTATGTCTTCAACATAAATTTGAATGATTATAGTATCATTCTTATGATTTCTAATGAAAAGAATTGTATCAACATTAATAAATAGACTTATCTTTTCATCAAAAGCTATAGGAACTTATTTCAAACCATATAAACTTTAGAAAGTTTGTAAACATGATTCAGTGCATAATGCATTTTAAAATTGAGATATTGATTGACATGAATTTATTGAGTAAAGCCATTAAAGCATAGAATTAAACAAGTTAATATTCAAAGAGAAAGAGAGAAGATTAATTTGAAAGATTATAAGCATTTATACTCTCTCTCTCTCCTTACCCAGTCTTGCTAGAGTTGCATGTAATAAGCCCGCACGGGTAGCTCAGTTAGTCATTGGCAAGATTAACTTGAGACAAAGACCAGAGTTCTAATCTCGGCAACGGAAGGAGTAAGCCACCTTGCTGAAAAGCTGGCTGAAATCAGACCGTGATTTACCCCCTCACTACTCTGTCAGGCCGAGGTGTGGGGGCGTCTGGGGTGGGCGATTCCACCTTTTTGGGACAAGAGTTGCATGTAATAAAATACTTGGCTCTTAAGTAACTAAGCCCATAATTTAGGTTCCATCTTATGAGATTAACGAAAGAAGGATAAGAGCTTAAATAGGCTTATTAGGCATTATCAGGAATTAATTAGCTTGTTACATAGTCTTAGAATTTTTTTCTCTTTTTAAGCTAATGAAAATTTAGTTTTCATTTTTTTACATGCGATTATAGAAAGGGTATCAAGAACATGAAAGACTTAGGAAAAATATATATTTTTATCCTAAATATTTTATCATATGAAATTGTATCCATGGGGAGATTTATGTGATATATTATGTCAAAACAACATTTTATAATCTCATATTTGAAAAAACAATCTCAACCTTAAATTATGGTAACCTAACATATAAGGTTAAATATTTGATGAATACTTATACCAATTACATAATTTCTTTATTTTATTAATAAACCTTTATGTAAAAATTTTTCAAGGGTATAAGTTGCAAATTTGAGATAAGTATAATGGGACAATTCACATCTTTTTTGGCATCCAAATCAAGAAAATGTAAATTTTAGTCTTTATCAAGTTAAATATACAAAAGAACTATTGAAACAATTTGGATTAAATCCACAAAAGAACTTATAAATATTACAACTAAATTGAACAAAGATGAAAAATATAAAATTATAGATGATAATGTCTATAAAGGTATCACACATGATTTTATCTTATGAGTAAAGACAACATTATGTTTAACATTTGTTTTTGTTCACGGTTTGAAGCATTACTTACAGAATCGTTAAGACCATAGTACAAGGAGGTTTGATATGATTATCCAATAATTAAATTGAAGGATTTGACTGAATATGGTTATTCAAAAGACCCAACGTAGCTTTTAATATAGGAAACATGAATGTCAATAATTTATACAAACAAGTAATGAATAATTATGTTTTTCATGTAAATAAAAATGATAATACTTATCTCAGCCTTGGTATTTTAATCGTCTGGAACTATTTCAAAGCGAGGTCGGTTCAGTGCTCGCAAGTTACATGAATGTCGAGCTTCAAATGTGGAATGGCTCGGCAGCAGCTATTGTATAGTTCTTGATATGATACTGAATAGTATAAGGGGAAAAAGGAGGAGGAAAAAAGGTGTGAGAATAGTGTCATCGCAGAGAGAAATAGGTAGAGTAATATTAAAACAGTATGCAACATGGATACTATACCCACAAGGTGATTCCCAGCATCTATACATTCATTTGCTGGGCAAAGCAATGTTGAAACCCAGCATTAGGAAGCACTCCCGCTGGACCCTTGTATGTCCAACTCATGCTCAGCAACCATGATGCAGGAATCTGCTTCTAGAGATGAGACTGAGCTTTTGTTCTTCAGCAATGCTTCCTTGGGCAATTTCAACATGTCTGTTGTGCACTGTACATCAGGATTTATGCCTACCTGATCTATATCGTGGAGTGCAGGCGATAGATATTTTGCTACTGTGACAAATAAGGCTGATCCATCCTGCAACTCTGTAACACTCTGCACAAATGGAACATTTCGAAGTTGAGTGTTTCAAGCTACAACTAGTGACCTAAGTGCAATGTCCAACCAAGATTAAGCTTTATCCTACACTAAGTTAAAGAGATAGGCTCCTCCTACTTTTGACTCTTCTTCAGTCTTTTACTTGACCTCATAAAGAAAATGAATTAACAGGAAAATAAAAACCTGAATTTTTCCTTTGCCAAATGTTTTGTGCCCAATAAGAATGGCACGGCCATTATCATGCAGAGCACCTGCTAAAATCTCACTTGCACTTGCACTTCCCTCATTAACCTGTTCAATATTGGAAAAAAAAAAACATGAAAAAGGGTCAGAAATCATTTACTATGATGCACAGAATCAAACATTTGGGAACTACAAGAGCTAATGCAGAACTCTGTACTTCTTCACAGTTAAGCTATGAGAAGTTTTAAAACAGTTCACCATCAAGAAGAAATATTTTATGGTGAGGAGGTATGAAAAACAGGCCATCTTGATTAAGGTGGTAATGGACATCTCGTGTTAAAAATAGATGAGAGCAGGAGAACCAGATACATCACGAGGAAATTGTGCATTTTATCAGAAATTGTCCACGGGATTAGTTTAAAAGAATAAAAATCTAATACTACCACCTAACCTAATTTTCTCCTCTTTCAGCTGGTGCAGCCCATGAAATTAGATGGATCAATCTACATAGCCTCCTATCTAAATCTATTGCTCAAGACAGATGATGTGCTAAGAAATCACCCACTCTTTTGGTGAGCACAAGGAAGGTAACTAGCTGCCAAAACTGACTTTCCTTTCAGCAGCTATTAAGAAGAATTACCATGATGTTACCCTAAAAAGGACATAAAAAAAGGGCTCAAGTGTAGACAGGCTATTCTTACAAGCACAACAAGGGGGTCATGTGTGATGGCATGACCATTCATCATGTTAACAGGTTGCAATTGCCCGTCCCTATCAATAGTGTTCACCAAAGTCTCATCACCATCCAGCCATATTTGCGCAACATCCAGTCCCACTTTTACCAGTCCCCCCTTCAGACCCAAAAAAGAACTGAGCCATCAGAAAAATAAAACTTGAATGCCAAACAATGAATTTTCCCAAAAAAAAATTAATAACAGAAGAAATGTATGTTAGATACTGCCACATTAGTCACTGGTCTCCACTGGTGCAGAGATGAATAAGTTAGGGGCTCACAGGGTTGTTTCGCAAATCCAATATATAAGACTCTACACCCTTTGTTTCCATGTCATTTATCGCATTTGCCATATCAGCAGCAGCACTCTGCCAAAAGGAAAGGACTTTCTTCATGAAGCAACCAAGGGAAGAAAATTACCATTCATTAACAAGATAAATAACTTGCCAAGGAATTATGCTCAAATACATGTTTGACCTAAATGTTATCTGATCATTGCCTGAGAGAAGGTTGACAACTTCACGTAGCCTGTCTTAGCTATCTGGCCATTTGGAGTTCTATGAGGAATGATGGCACTTGATATTGGGGAAATCCTAATGTACTCACGAGGTAAGTTGACCTACATGAAGATGGAAGCTATGCTTATACCAATTCGCCAGAAGTACTTTGAAGTTATCAAGTGTACTGAGCTGAGAATGAAGCTCCACAATCACACTAAACATGAAAATTATAAGGCCTTTCTATGATTAAGGAACAAACACATGCATCGCACAATTAATAGTAACCCATGCATTATGAAATGCATAAGACTAATACCTCTCTGATACTTGAGTCACTTCCCCGATCGTTTCCCTAAACAAAATCACAAATGTTAGCTCTCCTCAATATATGCAATGTTCATAAACATTAAATCTTGTCCAATGCCCTGCCAAATCAAAATAAATTTTATCATCTTAAAAAATAAAGAGAAACATCTGTTTTACTTTAAAATCATTTTCTTAACCATTGAAACGAGGTACATAAACAATTTTGAAACATTTTAATTTGAACTATTTCTTCTGAAGGAACTTTTAACAATAAAAATTCAACAGTATCAAAAACAGAGATAACTAATTTCTAGATTACCAAAGCTCTGTAAAGAACATGTAGTAGACAAGACAAACAGGATGCAAAGTCTCTACTAATACTACAAAAGTTAAGTGCTTCTGAATGGAGGGAAATAGGAGAATCTAATACAGAGGAATACATAATTGAAGTAGCTCTCTCATGCTTGAGAGAGAGGAAGAGAAAGAGAAACATAAGACAGTCAAAAATTAGTATGGAAATTGGAGATAACTTTTGCTTCATGTTTAACTTATGACTCAGAATGTTTGCAAAAGTGAAAGAAATGTTTTCCTTTCATTTGGTTCTCGAAATGACCTATACACCTTACTTTATTTTGTATATTTAACAATTAATAGGCTACAATTCTATTTACACCTAATTCCTTCATTTTCTTAACATTAAAATTCTCTTCCTCCCAAATGCTTCCAGTCCCTTGTCTTCATGCCTCACTCTCCTTCCATATTTTTCTCACAAATAGTTTCAGCTGCAGTTCATTATGCTGAACAAATATGATTAAGGTCCCAAATTTGCATGCCAAAAATTCTTATTAAGAACTGTAGAAGCCAAATCAGTTAAAATCAGCATATTTAGATTACTTGTTAATGTAGATATATGATGAAATTGTGATGACTGGATGAGATGACTGATGGTAATGTCTGCATGGCCATTCCCCACAATGATAAATCAATAGAACATATCAGTCATATTTCCAAATACTACCAAGACGAGGAAAATTTGACAGTTACACTGTGAAATTTGACAGTAACGGAGGTTCCAACACGACCTCTAAGCTTCTGCGCAGCACTTTCACTATCAACACCATCGAGTCTTTCACCTGATATCACATGGTTGAAGTGTTCAGAGTTAATTCTGTAATAGAATGGAATACCAAAGTACATAAAATAAGAAAAAGACTGCTTGATTGGTCATCAGATACACTCCAGAGGTATAAAACTGACTTTTCACAGACACTTGCTATATATGTTAATAAGAGAGAATTATCGACATCAAACAACTGAGATACAGCAGGTCACTATGCAGCTAAACTAAACACACTGATATTATCTGCGAGTCCCATGAAACAACAGAAGCAAAGACTATCCATGAACCACGCATTTTGACCTTAAGAATCAGAGATTCTGCCTAAAAATATTTATAAGCAGAACATAGAATATGAGGTCATCTCCACTTAAATCCATGTGACCTCAAAATTTCTTTCCTATATTATTGTCATTATCTAATGCTGCACATAATGGTTTAAGTCCTATGTTGTCCAACAAATTACTGCAATAAAATAACAAATATCTTGTATGAGACCTTGATAAGGTTCCTTATACTTTCACAATGATTGGATCATGATCAAGGGTGCTTAATTGTATGTCATATATTTTTTACTTTAGCTCTCTTGACTTGACAATTACGTCATACAGGATGGACTTCCTGAGGTTGAAACCTTAGCGGAAATCAAAATTGCAGAACTCCTTAGCATTCGTCAATATAAGACTCAGAAATTTAAGACATATTTAAGAATCAGATGATCATGTAAACTCCCATGCCTTGTTTACTCATGATCGGATTGTGATTATATGTTCTATAAATGCTAAGTACTTTCTCTGGAAAATTAAATATTCTGTCCTTATACAAGTTGCGTTACTCCATTTGAGTATTTCCTTTACAAGTCTTTTCGCTGCCAGGACTACCATGATAAAGACTGAAGAAAGTTGATGTCGGCCTCTAATAGAAAAGTACATTTACATAAGTAAATTACATTGACTACTGAAGTTAATAGAATGGATGTCATTGATTTCTTTTTAAGAGCATCAGATTGGACTTGGCATTAAAATATGGAATGAACTGAAAGAGAGCAACAAGGTTACCATTCAACTAAATCTCTAGAACCAATCAGCTCATTATTCGAAAAGATATAACTGGTTGTATGAATTTATGATATTCATATCCTCTACCTACACAGTTAAGTGGTTCAAACTATTTGAACTGTAACACATTTCATGGCTGCATGCAACATCTCCCATCAAGGTATTAGGTTCTCCTATCATAATAACCACTACAAGACAAGGAAAAAGAGATAAGGTGACGAGCAAATGCAATAATCTAAGGACCATTAGCAATTTTTCCATGGACTATAATATCAGTCAGCAAGTGCAGAGTAACCTTGGGATAAACATAAGTAGCAGTTCCATAGGTATGATCTAGAGGTTCGTGATTTCATCAATGCTTGATCAAATTAGAATATCAATTCAAGAAAGAAAAATATGTCAAGCAAATGCTAATGATATACCATTAATCTCAACTAATTCATCTCCCTCATGTATGCCAGCACGAGCAGCAGGACTACCATCCAAACAAGACAAAACAACCTGGAGACAACAAAAATAGCATTTGACTAACGTAATAACAACATAAATCTGTTCATCTTTGGCCATGAAACTGCCCTATATTAGAACATTACAAGAGAAAAACAAGAATGTATAGCTATACGAATCAAGTAACTATGTTAAAACTCTCTCCTCCAATAGTGCTCAAAATTTTTGTATTCATTTATGCTTTCTGATGTACCAAAAAAAAGAAATTGAGAAATGAAAAAATAAAAGGAAAACAAAAAGCAACGCAAGCATGACTTGAATGAACAATGTAAGAACTTTAAGAAACCAAAGATATCTTTTATTCATTTGACTAACCAAATGCCCTGTTTTTGGTTCCACATTTAAGAAAATGCCAACTCCTTGTAAATTCCCATCATTTCCAATTCTGAAACTTTGATATTCCTGTAAATTAAAGCCAATATGTTAAAAATTGCACAATGATCACATTGAACTCCCAAATAAATTACTCAAAAAGTAATATTATGTCCTGAAACCAAAAAATTTCAAGAAAGTGAAAATAAACCATGGTCGGTTAATTATTGCATCTTAAGCAGGCTTTTCTTTTCACGTATTAATAGTACTGATTCCTGGCCAGAGTAATATGCATTTGTTTGTTTTTTTACCAACATCAAGAATACTTAATCTAAAATAAACATGGTTACGGAAATACCTTAGGACTAATAATGCGAGTAAAGGGGTCCCCGAGAGTTGAAAGCATGCCACTGACTTTTGTGTACGCTGCTTCAGCTGAATTTAAGGGGAACATTTCAACCATCGTTTGCTGCAACTTTAAATCCCAATCTGCAATGCAAAATAAAGGAACTCAAGAAAAAGTAACAAGAAAAAGACAGACAACTAAGTTGCTCTAACAAGAAGATCAAGTACTGGTAAGTTGCTCTAACAAGAAGATCAAGTACTGGTAGGCAAACTACAAGACCATGTTATACGGCGAAAGTGAAAGGAAAAACATAATTTCATCTTCTTTTTTTCTTTCTTGGTATATCTATTACTGAGTTCTAGCTTACCAAAAGTTAAATTTTCAAAATAGCAAATTACCATGCAAATGCAATTGTAATACTATTCTTAAATTTTATGCCTATTTCTTTTCTACGCAAATGGTTAATCACTAAGGGGAACAAAGGTTAACTTAAAGGGAAGTAAATAAACCAGAAATGGGCGAGGAAGAACGTATACCAAACGAATACCTTGATGATTAAAGGTTGGGTCAATAAATGTTTCTCTAATCAAACCCCAAGCTTCAACGAGCGTTCTTTGAACTGTATTCACCTAACAAAGAAACCTTATACTCACTCAGAAGAACTAATCAACCATTCACCAAACAAAATCACTAAAAAGAGAAATTCAATAAACTGGTCACCTCTCGAACGCGGGAAACGGGAAAAGCGACCGTTAGGGACTCCGCAAAGGCTGGAGAGTCGCAACAAACCGACGCCAGAGCAGCGGCAGTAGCTGCAAAACCTACAATCCCTTTACCGAGTGACTTGATAAAACGGTAGTGGTCTGGCTGTTCCCGGGACTCCGTTTTAGCCACCGAGGACACAGTGACGGACAAACTGGATTTATGTCTCGCATAAGTTGCCGTGCGCAGTCTTGAGCCTGAAAATGGCAACGGGAAGGGCGGTAACGAAGAGGGTTTGAAGGGCTTAGTGGGAAAGATTGCGGAGACATCAAAAGCTGGAGACAGAGGCTCCATGTGCTGTGACTTGCGAGAGGAAATGTAGCTCGAGAATGGCTCGGAAAAGTTGTCCGACATGTACGTTAATATGAATTAACTATTGCGTACACAGCCATAAACCAAAGGGGTCCACAAGAATCTAAGCTTACATGTTCTTACATGTGGTCATGGGATCTCTTGCGTAGCTGCTTTGGACTTGGCTGCTTTGAGAATCAATCAATCGAGTAGTGCTGCTACACGTGTTTGGAGTTTACCCAATCAACCTCTTGCTTCTCTCCAAATGTTCAGAAAGCAATCCTACCTGCAATTTCATACAATGAGATGGATAAATTAAGGTTGAATTGAGTACAGTGGGCATGACTGTCTCACGTTTAATTCATCTTCAACACAGCTGTTCCATTAAGATGTGTTGGCAAGAGCTGTTAACTGATATTATTGCCCAAAAATATGGGATTAGAGTTAATTGTTTTCAAAATAGAAAAATACTTCTTCTTTATTTTTACCAAATATTTTAGGAGGCTTTCAATTATAAAATTATTCACTTTCAGATTAATCTCCGCTTGAACTAGATAGGTATCTTGCGGGAAGCAAAACTCTAGCTTCAAATTTTAAATGACTATATATATGAAAACGGTTTAAACCTGTGACCTAACTTAAGCTAAAAAAGTCCCTTATTAATTGCCCTACACTTTGAGGTTATAATAGAAAAGCAATTTAAACCTACCCCACGTCCTTGGCCAATCTTTATGTTAGTATTGAATTCAAAATTAAGAGTGAATATTCTTATCATTTTATCATGGAATTAAAGCCTCAGATATGAGACCCACGAGGTTCTTTCTGTCGGTAACGGGAAGAAGGAAAAGAGGAGATAGATAACTAAGAGGTTGAGAGTAATGTTATGCCTGTTGTATTGAGATTAATACCAAATTTGGTTTTGGTACGGTAGGGGTAAAAAGGAAAAGACCCCATCTGAAGCTCACCTCTATCTCTTTCTCAATTAGGTTTCAAAAAATTTCAAGGCGATTAGAAAGGCGA
>JANITW010000007.1:7050429-7065423 GCA_027564335.1 Erythroxylum williamsii
TTCAAACGACTAACATAATAATTCTGTTGGTCGCCCATGTATAACATGATGAATGTTTCCTTGTGTCAAGTATGTCAGAAGGTAAGAACCAAAACCCCATCACCAGCCGACCTCTGATAACCATTACCGATAACATGCCAAGAATAGAAGGATATCACCATGGAATTCACCGATGATCTTCCCCTGGCTAATGGCAAAAATGTCGTACTAGTTACTATCGATATGCTTAGCATGTCATTCCATTTTTTGATCTTCATCTATATATGACAAAGATTGTGGCCAAACAATTTGTTAGGGGCGGTGAAACTTCATGGCATATCATGATGGATTTTAGAACCAGAAATTAATTAGAATAGAGTATAATAGAAAAGAGATAATGCAACAGGTAATTTATTGACAAGTGCACTTTACACTGAAGGCTTAAATATATAGGTAATGAAAAAACAAATTTAGTTAATATCTCGGTAAAGATCAATCAAAAAATTAAAAATTTAAATGTTTCAATTCTATAAAAAATAACAACCTTATCTTAATAGATAAAATTTTATTTCTAACAGATAATATATCTTATCTTTATCTTACTACTCTCAATTTGTTTTAAACAAAGACTACATTTTTAACTTTGAATCATTTTGCATCATTCCTTCTTGATTCAAAGCTATAAGACTTTTTGAATTTGATGATATACTTCCTATCACCGTTTAATGGTTGAAGCATATCTCTCAACAATTATTTTCTTTAGAGCACTTCTCTCCAATCTTTTCAATAGAGCAATTCTTTCTATGATTCGTCTTAGTGTACTTCTCACCAACTATTTTAAAAAGGAATTTCTTCTTGTGCCACTTGGTCTATATTTGTTTCTTCTTCATTTTGAAATCTACAATTTATTTTTGTAACTGCCCAAACCTCTTGCACTTGAAGCATTACAGTTTTCCTTTGTGCCCAACAATCCTCCTCTTCATAGCCGGGTTTTTACAATTTGTACATTAGAGAACTTTACTTTTACCCTTTGAAGAGGAACTCTGGACCATGTATGCTCCTTTAACTTTATCGTAATTCTCTCCATCTCTCATTATTCTTCTTAGGTCCACAACTTGAAGAGGGTTTAGTTACTCTACATAGGTTATATTTCATAGATCTTTAGTAACTTCAAGTGATAAAATTTTTGACTTCTGCCTTTTGAGAAGCGTCACAAGAAACTTGTCTACAACCCTTTGAATAGGAAATTCTCCACCAATTAACTTGATTTGATTGACAATGGACACAATTTTTCTCTAATATTCCTTAACACCTTCAGAAGTCTTCATTTTTTACATGTCAAATTCCCTTTTAAGATTCAAAATTTGCATCATCTTAGTTTTTCTTCTGTTAGTTTCTCCGATGCTTCTTTAGGAGATTCACATGTCATTATACTTGTGAAAATTCCTTCCATCATGGCCAAATGGAGTTAAGATAAAGCTTATGGTTTCTGTGCCCTTTCTTTATCATTCTTCTTAATTTAGTTTAGGGTTAGATTTTGCAGAAGAGGTGTAGGCTCAGACTCACTTTCGATAACCTCCCATAAACTGACAGCTTGCAAATAGGATTTCATTTTGATAGTATAAGAGTGATAATTTTCTCCATTGAAAATAGGAATTGGAATAAAGAAACTTTTTGATGCCATTGTTAGGGTTGAACACTCATAATTTTGTAAGGTTTTTCTACTCAATCATCACAAGCCTAAGAATAATTGGAGCTTTGATGCCATGTTGGATTTTAGAACCAAAAACTAACTAAATAAAGTAGAATAGAAAAGAGATAATGCAAGAGACAATTTATTGATAGGTGTACTTTACATTGATATTGAAGGTCAAAATCTATAGGCAGTGAAATAACAATTTAGCTAATATCTCAGTAAAGATTAATCAAAAAATAAAAAATTTAAAAGTTTAAATCCTATAAAAATAACAACTTTATCTTAATAGATAAAATTTTATCTTCTAATAGATAACAAATCTTATATTTATCTTACTGCTCTCAAATTTTATTTTTTAAACAAAGAATATATTTTTTAAACAAAGAATACATTTTTAACAACTTTAAATCAATCTCCAACATATTATAATTGATTGTAAGTGACTGAGATATGATTTTCATGAGCCACTTTTGGGAATAAATCCTCAAGATGTTAAGCAGTAAACTAATTACCATCCTCAAATGGATGACCAATTATTGACCTAAACTTAGTTAGTTTTGAATTGATCACAAGTATATAAAATGTAATTGTAACTAGTATTGGCAAGTACGAGTTGATCTCACAAAAACGGTGAGTATTGGTAATTACTATTATTCTATTATCTACTCTACGAATTTAATTATGATTTGTAATTAAAAAAAATAAAACTTAAGTAACTAAAATAAAATAAGTAGAAACATTGAACAGAGAAACAAGAAATCATTGAGAAAAATATCATTATCAAGAATAAGTGTCTAGGTTACGATTCTCCCTAAAAACCTTTAAAAAGTTGACCTAATGACTCTAAGACAATACCCATTTTCAATAACCTATCAGATCAGTTATGTTTTAACTAATTGACATCATAGTATTTAATTCAAAAATACAAATAGAATTTACATTGATCAATTATTTAATAAAGTAGCAAAAGTAGGTATGTATCTAAGAAGTAATTTAAGAGAAAGACCATGAATAAGATACCCTATTAAACTATTAGAATCAGCTAAACCACGATTATCATTTTTTGAAAACAAACCTCTAAAAGACAATTCTTTATTATGATCACAATCTGTAAGATTAGAATAACCTATTAGATTTATACTAATTTATTAGACCATTCGAGTAATAATTTTTCTGGTGATAATATGCAGTCTAAATTAAGAATTCCATTCGATCCTAAAGTTATATGTTTTGGTGTCTATTCTAAAGGAAATTTTCTTATTTTATTATCTTTTCAATAATATCCTAAACGATTAAGTTTTTTTAGTTCAATAGATTTATACTTCCAATTGTGATTTTGTTGATTGTTTCTTTTTCGTTTTTCTCCGCTTTGACTTGTTTTAGGTTGTTCTTCATTCTTTTGTTGATCTACATAGATTTCTTGATTTGATTCATATCCATAAATAATTTCATCTTGATTAGTAATAGGGTTTGTAAGTTCATATTTATTATTTTCTAAGGTTAATTTATTGACTAGTTGTGTAATTTCTTCTACTCTTTTGTTTATTGGGCATGGTAATTTTTTGATAAATATTTTTCACCTAGGAACTTGAGATTCTTATCATTGCATGGGTGCATAGGAAGCTACTAGTGTACGTGAAAATGATAACCACGATAATGTCTGAATAATATCATATGGACATAGTCTACATGTTATTGGTAACTCTAGCTTATGACTAGGCCAGTTAGTTAGCTTTTCCTTTTAATGATTATTACTACTTTTTGTAATTGGAATGTTAGAACAACATTTATAAGTAGGGAGTTAGATTTAACATTAAACTCCAATATGTTAGGAAGTTTATTATTCTCCATATGTATATATAACTATGGTATTTAATGAATGAAGAAGGCAATTATTAGTCAACATTATGATTTTGTTCTTACCCAAAGTTGATACTAGATTCTCTATCTATCTATATTATTTGTTATTGTGACCTATCAAAAAAAAGGACCACATTAGTGGGGAAGGCATTGCTAGCAACATCACATTAATATTTCCTAGGCATTAGAGAGAGGTACGACCAAAATAAGGAGTCAGAAAATTAAGGGTATAAGAAGAAGTAGGTGAAAACGAGAAAGTGAAAGTGAGGGAAAAGGAAGGTGAGTTTGGAACTAAACAAGAGCTCAAGAAAAGTTTCAATCATGAATTTAAATAA
This sequence comes from Erythroxylum williamsii, assembly GCA_027564335.1. NCBI lineage: Eukaryota > Viridiplantae > Streptophyta > Magnoliopsida > Malpighiales > Erythroxylaceae > Erythroxylum > Erythroxylum williamsii. Next base: position 7,054,300 of record JANITW010000007.1, read on the forward strand.
CAAAAGTGGCATAAAGATAAATAGGTAAGAGTAGGAAGCAATAAGGGTGCTAAGTGTAAGAAAATCTCGATGTGCAAATCATATACACATGGTGCGGAAAATAAAAAAATTATTTTGGGACTTTCCCGAAGTCCAGGAGCTATGTGTTTATACAAAGAAGTACTATAAAACCTAGCCGAATGTTCCCGATTCACATACATGTTCATAATATATATATATATATAGGAATTCATGGCATTTATATAAATCAATCATTCATATAATAACCATGTATCTTGTGTGCAGTCTCCTTCATTCGTCGATCTTCTACTTGTTGGGTTATCGTAAAAACAATAATTAAAATAGACCATCTCTAATGGTACCTACGCAGAGATCGGAGAATCTAACCGAATCAAACTCTTTGATCCAGAAATAGCTAAAATAAAGATGAGACTGCTAGATTTTATCTTTGTTCTATGGAGAGCAACGAGAGAGGAGAGGAAGAAGATGATAACATAATACGAGAATCGTTAAGAATAAGGCTTGAGAAAAAAATGTTTCTAAAACATGTTAAAACCTTTTTATCTCACGATCATCATCCCTCCTTTCTTTCATTTTTCGTCTTTTAGTGATTTTGTCATTTTACCATTTAAAGACATTAAATGTAACTTATGAAAGAAGCCCCTCTTTCTCATCTTACACATTATTCATACCTTTTATATATATATATAAATGCTGAAGTTGTCCAATCATACTAGAGTCGATCCTACCAAGTCCCGGGTGTGGAAAAACACTAGAGACCTGTTTCAGCAATATTGATATCGTGATCTTATCGAGACATATCCCGATCTCATTGGGATCCACTTGGTTCTATTTCTCTCCATATAATGGATCTCTATCCAAAACCATTTTATGAATCCTCTGAGTCACTTTTATGCATTTGACTCATTAGATTCCCAGTTATGTTGGTCAATTAGATTAACATTTAATCCAAGCAAGTCACGAGCGGCATCTAGCAGCACTTCATGACCCCCAATTGACCGAAAAGTAAGTAGTTTGACGGATGAACTCGTACTGATCACGAACCATCTCACGAACCCTCCCATAGACAATTGATGTGCAATTCATCCTTTCACCATACTATACCCCACTTGGTTATGAGCATGGGCAAAGTGTCAACTTTCACTAGACAGAGTACGTCAAAACTAATCTAAGTGATATTAGTTCTCGTCCTGGGACTCGTTACTTTATATGTTAATAAAGACATTCTTCATGACATATGTACTCCGACCAGAGATTTCCAAGTAATGACCTTATCAAGAGCCCGTGGGTATCATCTTCTACTATCTCAGAAGTGGTAAATCCTCTATTGGCTACTCAATTACTTTCGAGTACCTCAAGTTATACCCAATAACCACCTTATAGGCGAACTCTATAAGGTAAAAAGGAATGAAATGAAAGCACAAAGTCAGTATCCAAGATATCCTTAAGTACCTCAAGTCTAAGGATACTTGCACCATTACTATGATGAGATTATCACTGACTTTAGAATAGGACATCCATATGATGATTTCATGGTAGGTCATCCAATGTACTTACTACCTCTAGTAAGCATTCACATCTCAACTCTAAACACCTCATGTTTAACTGCTTGATCAAATCAAGGAGTTTGACAAGTGCTAGTCTATCCGGATTAACAATGTCCAATCTCAGTAATCCTATGACTAGGGATGATTTAGATACTGACATAATTGCACATGATAGGAATCTCAGTAGTATGATCACTTTATGATTTCTTTTATGCTATGTCATATATCATGGACTTCATTAATTTGCTTTTAAATCAATATCAATTCATAAACAATGAACACCAAATTAATAAAATATACCTTTCTTTATTATTGAAAATAAAGTATGTACATAACTTTGTACAAAATGCGCTAAAGACAATTACCTTTAGGACAATACTCTAGCAAATCTCCCACTTAACCTTAAGCTAATCACCTTGGTATCTAATACCATAGGTGAGTACATGAGAATCAAAGCTATTAAGTGACAATGGCTTCGTCAACGGATCAACAATATTCTGCTTAGTGGGAATTCTCTCTATCTGTACCTCACCTCGACAAATGATCTCCCTAATCAGATGATATCTACGGAGTATATGCTTGGATCATTTATGAGACCTTGATTCCTTTGCCTGCGCAATATCCCTATTGTTGTTGCAATACAACTATATAGGCTTCTCACAACTAGGAACCACACTAATTTCAGTAATGAAGTTCTTGATCCAAACTGCTTCCTTTGTTGCATCTGAAGTGGCAGTGTACTCTACTTCGGTTGTTAAATTAGCAGATGTCTCTTGTTTGGATCTCTTCCAACTGACTGCCCCGCCGTTCAATGTGAATATAACCTGATTGAGATTTGGAATCATCCTTAGCATATTGAAAAATATGCCCACTCACTTTTATACTTCCATCTCCATATATCAAGAAGACATCCTTAGTCCTTTGCAAGTACTTGAGGATGTTCTTAACAACCACCCAGTGACCCTCACCAGGATCTGATTGGTATCTGCTCATAACACTTAGAGCATATGCTACAATGGGTCTCATACATAACATAGCATACATGATAGATCCTACTTTAGATGCATACGGGATCATATTCATACATGTCCTCTCATCTTGTGTCTTAGGACACATAGATTTCGAGAGCGTTATTCTATGAGTCATGGGAAGATACCTTCTCTTGGACTGTACCATGCTAAACCTCTTTAATATCTTGTCTATGTTGTTGATTACGAAAGACCAAGCAACCTTTTCGATCTATCTCTATAGATCTTTATCTCGAGGATATAAGTTGCTTCACCAAGATCTTTCATGGAAAATTGTTTGGATAACCAAATCTTAATGGATTGTAGCACAGAGACATCATTTGCTAGTAATAATATGTCTTTTACATATAGTACAAGGAATACGATTGCACTCCCATTGACCTTCTTATGCATACATGGTTCATACGAATTTTGTGAGAAACCAATATCTTTGATTATCTCATCTAAGCGGATATTCCAACTCCTGGATACTTATTTCAATCCATAGATGGATTTCTGAAGTTTACACGCCTTTTCGCCATCATAGGAGATGAAGGCCTCTGGTTGTGTCATATACACATCCTCGGCCAAATTTTCATTTAGGAAAATTGTTTTCAAATCCATTTGCCATATCTCATAATCATAATGAACGACAATGGCTAGGAGTATCCTCATGGATTTAAGCCATTACTACTGGGCTAAAGTTCTCGTCGTAGTCAATTCCTTGTCTTTGACAAAAACCTTTGGTCACAAGCCTTGCTTTATAGGTAATCACTTTAACATCCATGTTGGTTTTTTTTTTTGAAAACCCATTTACACCCTATGGGTTTTATTCCTTTGGGTACCTCAACCAAAGTCTATAATTGGTTTTCTACATGGAATCCATTTCTGCTTTCAAGGCGCTAAGTCATTTCTCAGACTCTGAACTCTTCAGAACCTTTTTATAGGTAGTAGGCTCATTATTTTTTTATGAATAATACGTAATTATGTTAAATCACAAGAAATCCATATCTCTCAGGAATAAAGTGTAAGCTATGTGACCTATGAACTTCCTGTGTTGAAGAAGGCTGAATTATTACTTCATTTGTATGAGTCATAGTATCAGGTTCAAGCAGTTGATCCGCATATGTTCGAGCATCTTGAACTTTTTTAAGTTCAATCTTGCTCCCATTGTCTTCTTTTAAAAGAAATTTTTTTCTAAAAAGATAGCATGCTTTGAAACAAATACTTTGTGTTCCTCAGTAAGGTAAAATTAATATCCCATTGTTTCTTTAGGATATCCTACGAACAAACACTTGTCAGACTTCGCATGAAGTTTATCTAACTATATCCGCTTCATATAAGCCAGACAATCCCAAACTTTCAAATGAGAAAGATAGGGAGTTTTGTTAGTCCACATCTCATATGGAGTAACATGAACTATCTTTGATGGAACTCTGTTTAACAAATAAATAGTTGTCTTGAGTGCATACCCCCTAAAAGGATTTTGGTAAATTTATAAAGCCCATCATAGATCGTACCATGTCCAAAAAGGTTCAGTTTCTCATTTCGACCACACCATTATGCTGTGGTGTGTAAGGTGGAGTCCATTGAGATAAAATCTCATTATCTCTGAGACAATCTAAAAATTCTTGGTTTAAGTATTCCCAACCTCGACTGGATAGTAATGTCTTGATAACTTTCCCAAGTTAGTTTTCTACTTCATTTTTGAATTGTTTGAACATTTCAAATGCATCAGATTTGTATCTCATCAGATATAGATACCCATATTAAGAATAATCATAGATGAAAGTAATGAAGTAAAGAAAACCACTTCCAGCATGGATGGACATCGAACTACATACATCTGAATGTATTAGGTCTAATATCCCAATCGCTCGTTCACCCTTAAAGGGTAACTTAGTCATCTTGCATAATAAACAAGATTCACATATTTCATATGATTTATAATCAAATGACCCTAAACTACCACTTTTGTGGAGCTTAGCTATGCGTCTCTCATTTATATGGCTAAGGCCACAATGCCATAAATAAGTTGATTTTAAATTATCTCGTTTATGTCTTTTGGTGTCATTGACATTCATAATTGGATGCAACATATCTAATATGTAAATTCCATTGCATAATATACTAGTACCATAAAGCATTCCATTCAAACTAATATAACAACCATTTCTATTGAAATTCAAATGGAAACTAGCTTTAATTAAACAAGAAACAGACAATATGTTCTTTATTAAATTAGGTACAAAATAACAATCATCCAGTTTAATTACAAGCCTACTTAGGGACTGAAAAACGTTCCTACTGCTAATGCAACAACTCTTGCTTCATTGCCCACATACAAGTCCAGTTCTTCCTTCATACGTTGGCTACTGTTCTTGAGGCCTTACTTGTCATTACATATGTATGACTCACAACTAGTATCTAATACCCATACGTTATGATCAGAAATAGTATTAACCTCAATGACAAACATACCTGAAGGTGTTGGAGCATCTAACGCCTGCTTCTTTTTCAAGGACTCCAGATAAACTTTACAGTTTTGCTTCTAGTGGCCAATCTTACCATAAGTGAAGCAAGTTTCTTTCGACACAGTTTCTTTGAGTTTCTTTTTTGCTATACTTCCTTTAGGTTTCTTAACCCTTTTCTTCTTTAGGTTTTTGTTTCTTGAAATAAAAGAAGAGTCCACCACTAGCACTAGCTTACTATCTTTCTTGATAGCTTGCTTTGCTGTCTTGAGAAGATTGATTAACTTAGGGATTATCGTGGAGATTTGATTCATCCGATAGTTTAAGACAAATTGTGAATAACTATCAAACAATCCAACCAAAATTAAGTCAACACTTAATTCATAATCCATAACTAAACCCAAAATGTCTAGCCTCTCAATATAACCATTCATCTCCAGTCCATATTGCACTACAAATATCCCCAAAGTCATTTTAGTCATGAAGAGCAGCCTCTAGGTTTTGAACCTCTTAGACCGAGATTGTTCATCAAAAAACTCTTTAAAATAAAACACTATGGTATTGGCATCCATAGACTCATACTGCTTCTACAACTTTGGTGACATAGAGGCTAGCATAATACAGGTAGCCAAGTCACTAACTTTAAGAAGCATAAGATATGCTTTCTGATCCTCATCAAAAGCATCAATAGCAGGTGGATCAGGAAATGGAACATCTAGGTTATAGCCTAGCTCCTCAGATCTAAGAAAAATTCTCAAATTTCTCAGCCAATCAAGAAAATTGGGTCTAGTTAAATTTATTAGAATCCATAAGTGAGTGTAAATTCACACTGGTAGACACCTTCAATTAACCTAAATTTGAAGAGAGAAAGAATGCTAGAATATAAATACATGCATGATTATAAGGACTTGCATGACATGCTTATGGCTCCCATTAGTTTCAAAGAATCCATATCCCTCACTACGAATCCAAGAAAAATTATGACAAAGTGTCCTAGTGGGTCGATATCTGACATTACTAAGAATGATCTTAGGTTTACCTAACAAGCTAACTTAGGTCAATCGGTGGGTATCGTTCATATCTATTGCATCATAGATGCAATTATCGTTTAGTTCCATCAACTTGTGATGTATGCACACACATTCAATTCTTGATGCACGTACATCTGATTTACACTACCCAATTGCACCTCTGTCTACGTTGACCTTGAGTTTACTCAATGGTTCGAACGTATCTGTATAGAGTGAGTTTAGGTTTACCCAACAACCTTAAGTCTAAAAGAATTATGGTTCTCCCTATAGTAATGGAATGCATTAGTTTTCATATTATTTGTGAGGTATTTCATACTTTGATCTCACTTAAGTTGTAGGATTATAGTCACAATGACTATATGGAATGATTTAGGATGTTTCATCAATCACATTGAATATATGTCCATAATCATCCATCATCCACCTAACCAACCCTAGCAAGCATTCTTTAATGCAATTATCTCACAAGTTTTTCCTACATAGGTTGTGAAGTGTTATGCATCTAAAGATTTGATGTCAATTCAACTCTTGAACCGAATTGCTTTTTAATGTTGACATCGGCTAATTTCTCAATCTGTATGTTTTCAATTCCAATTCAAAATACCAATATATCAAGTGTAATACCTTCTACTCTGATTTACCAATTAAACATTTTAATTGTATCATGCTTGCCATATCTAGTCATACTAGACATGAAACACTCGAAATAGATTAATACAATATTTTTCTCTTAGATTTCTAAATAATTGAGGAACATCAAACTATCACCCTAAGTATCTCTAAGTAGTCCGCACTTCATCAAGACTACTTCAACACTTGTCACATAAATTTTGATGGCCAAAACAATCAAGACAACTGAATATACCAACGAGACACTAATATGACATATTTGACATCCGAAAATTTTTGGAAACCCAATTTCAAAAAAATCAACTTGACATGCATCGATCATCAATGTAAGATATTGGTGATCACAAAAAAATGATCCAAGGCATCAAAACCAAAAAACATACGATCAACATTTCAAACAAACCAAGTCCAACAGTTTTCTCAAAACTTTCCAGCTCTATCTTTTGCACAAACAATCATTGACACAATTTCAATAAATACTAAAAAAATTACAGAGACTATAACATGTCCACAGCATGTTCCATGAATTTGTTTAGAATTTATTTCCAAAAAAAACTTAACCAACCTCAGCAACTAAGCCGATCCAGAATCTGTGTTCCTCAAATCAGACATTCCCAATAGCACACAAGAAATTATAAAATAAATATTAAATCACCTAGAAAACATTTTTCCATCATAAAAGACATTTATAAACATCTTATAAGCATGTTGGTGTAAGAAAAATGTCAAAAAACAAATTTCTAGATTTTATTCTCGAATTTACAAGCATGTTTGTTCATGTAATATGCATAAACACAACAACCAGAACATTAGGGAATTAATTAGCAACAACTTACCAAATCACATTGATAAATTTTTTCATTTTACATACATATTCAAGAACATATCATTAGCAAATCTGGGGAAAAATTACAAAAATAATATCTCTATACTGATTTTGAATTCAACACAATCAGAATGCACAACAATCACAACCAATCAGCAACATCACACATGTTATGGTTTCTAGTTGTAGCTCTGATACTACTATAGCTCTGATACTACTATAGGAAAAATCCCGGTGCGTGCATCATATACGTGCAATGCGGAAAGCAAAAAAAATTTGTTCTAGGACTTTCTCGAAGTCCAAGATCTATGTGTCTATACAAAGAAGTACTATAAAACCTAACTGAATGTTCCCAATTCACATACATGTTTATAACATATATATATATATATATATATATATAAAAATTCATGAAATTTACATAAATCAATCTTTCATATAATAACCATGTACCTTATGTGAAATCTCCTTCATTCTTCGATCTTCTACTCCTCTGGTTGTCACAAACCACAATGACCAAATCATCCCTAACAGTATCTACGCAGAGATCGAAGAATCTAACTGAATCAATCTCTTTAATCCAGAAGTAGCTAAATTAAAGAAGAGAGTGCTAGCTCTTACCTTTGTTCTATGGAGAGCAACATGAGAGGAGAGGAAGAACATGATAGCATGGTGTGAGAATCGTGAAGAAGAAGGCTTAAGAAAAAATGTTTCTAAAACATTTAAAAACCTTTTTATCTCACGATTATCATCCTTCCTTTCTAACTTTCATTTTTTTTGTCTTTTAGTGATTTTGTCCTTTTACCATTTAAACACATTAAAGGTAACTTATGAAAGAAGCCTCTCTTCTTCATCTTACACGTTATTCATACCTTTTATCTATATATATGTTGAAGTGGTCCAGTCATACTAAAGTCAGTCTTATCGAGTTCCGAGTATGGAAAAACATCAGAGACCTGTTTCAGCAATATTGATGTCCCGCTAATCTCATTGGGATCCATTTGGTTCTATTGCTCTCCATATAATGAATCTCAATCCAAAACCATTTTATGAATCCTTCGAGTCACTCTTATGCGTGTGACCCATTAGGTTCTCAGTTATGTTGACCACTTAGATTAATACTTAATCCAAGCAAGTCAAGAGCGGCATCTAGCAACACTTCATGACCTCTAATTAACCAGAAAGTAAGGGCTTTGACAGATGAACCCATGCTCATCACAAACCATCTCATGAACCCTCCCATAGACAATTGTTGTACAATTTGTCCTTTCATCATACTATACCCCACTTGGTTATGAATATGGGCAAAGTGTCAGCTCTCACTAGACTGAGTATGTCAAAACCAATCCAAGTGATATCAGTTCTCGTCCTTGGACTCATTACTCTATATATCAATGAAGACATTCTTCATGACATATGTACTCCGGCTAGAGATTTACAAGTAATGACCCTCACAAAAGGCCATGGGTATCATCTTCTGTTATCACAGAAGTGGTAAATCCTCTATTGGCTACTCAATTACTTTTGAATACCTTAAGTTGTACCCAATCACCACCTTATGAGTGACCTCTGCAAGGCAACAAGGAATAGAATCAAAGCACGTAATCGGTATCTAAGATATCCTTGAATACCTCAAGGCTAAGGATACTTGCTGAGATTATCACTGACATTAAAATAGGGCATCCATGTGATGATCTCATGGTAGGTCATCTAGTGTACTTACTACCTCTATTAAGCATTCACATCTCAAATCTAAACATCTCATGTTTAAAGTTTTTGAGATCCGCTACTTGATCAAATCAAGGAGTTTGACATATGCTAGTCTATCTGGCCTAACGATGTCCAATCTCAGTAATCCTATAACTAAGGATGATTTAGAGACTGACATAATTGCACATGATAGGAATCTTAGTAGTATGATCACATCATGATTTCCGTCATGCTATGTCATATAACATGGACTTCAATAATTTGCTTATAGATCAATATCAATTCATAAATAATGAACACCAAATTAATGAAATATGTCTTTCTTTATTATTGAAAATAAAGTTTGTACACAATTTTGTAAAAAATGCACTAAAGGCGATTGCCTTTAAGAAAATACTCTAACACTAAGGTATGTCTACATAAATCCAATTTATAGGAATTAGATGTGTGGCAAATGGAGAATGGGATAGCACATAAGCTTGGCTTTGGAAGTTCACCTAGATTAGCCATTTATAAAGGCCACTATCACAAGGAAAGTTATCAGTTCCATTCCTTTTGAAATATTTTATTAGGTATAGGTACATATAAGAAATGAGAGTTCTCTAGATAAAATAAGATCTAAATTATAACCAACAAGAGACGGATTATTAAAGTTGTTTAAAATATTAATGATAATATTTATGAGTTATATCTTCTAGGTAGGTATAATATGATCACTACTTTTAATATTTTTTATTTAACTCCTTTTAATATAGGTGATGATTTAACGATGAATCTTATCAAAGAATGATGAAATGATAAGAATTAAACTACATTTGATCCTTTAAGCTTGACAGGTGGACTAATAATGCAAATAAGGAAGAAAATGCTTCAATATATTCTCAATAGAGTGGTGAAAGAAATGGATACATGTGTGGAATCAAACCAAATTGAATGACATTCATAAGTTAGCTTGATAGCTAAGGTTAAAGAAGACTTGGATAAACATGACTATATATTAGGTTTAACTTGCTAAATAACTTCGTGTTAAGAAATAGTCTCCAACACAAGTGTAGACCAAATCTCATCTAGCTTTGTAAGTTAAAGATAGATCCACAATCTTGATAGGAGTAGCCAAAATCATTTACTAATTTGCTAAGTTATAGTGAGATCGATGGTCTTCATCCATATATATATCTCATACTGTGCCTACTTTCCAGAGATGAAAAAGGATCTATAGTCTTTAAATATAGGCATGGTCAAGACCATGCCCCATTGGCATTAAAGTTTTAATAATCAAAATGGTCGTAGCCTGGACCATACTTAATCAAAGAAATTTTTAAACTTATCATGTTATTTACTTGTGACATTCAAATCATCTTATAGTATTGGTTCTATTTCTTATAATAATATATAAAGATTCTTTTATAACTTTGTTTTATGATTAAATCATTAGGTTAAGAATATACTTTTGATCTAGTTTTAGCTTCCTTAAGGTTTGATAACAAATAAAGTGTATTGAGTTTTAAGGTCTCATTTCTATGATTTATATTAGAAATGGTCTATTTTGGTGTCCTTATTTAGTTTTTTTATAGTCAAGGCTTATATGCCAACTAATAACTTTTTCTATAAGAATTAGGTTATTCGTTTCATTAGCCATTATTGTTATTGTATTGGTATTACTATTATGTTTATGATTATTAATGTTAGTATGACGATGCTGATGATGATGATTATGATTATTATTATTGTTGTTGTTGTTGTTATTGGTGGTAGTGGTGGTGGTGGTATTCTATTATTATTAGTATTACTTTTATTTATATATTAGTTATTTTTATTATATTATATTATTATTATTATTATTATTATTATTATTATTATGTTTTTCAATTTTTATTTTTC
>JANITW010000007.1:7209272-7220870 GCA_027564335.1 Erythroxylum williamsii
TAGCCCTACAGAAGCCTCAGCATTCCCTGGGGCTACCGACTCATCAGTCCTCTCCTCTCTAGTCGGAGAGTCAGGTGCAACAGATCCTTGCATAACTCCTCATGTCCTTCTACGAGGTGGCATCGTACTCCTTCAAATATAAACACTAAGGATTAGCTACACGTCACTCTTGATTCCTACATATACGCATGATATGCATGTCACTTAATGCAATCAATTCAATGCAACAATTAATCACATATCAAACAATCATATATGCATTCTAAGCTGAGGACACATAACCTAAACCTCTGATACCAAACATGTTGGGCTCGACCCCGGATCCCCATTCCCGAGGTGGCCCCTCGGGCTGCGCTAGCGACGCGCTCCTAAACCTCGGACCCGTTCCCAACATCTATACATAATTTCGATTCACACAGGCATTTTTGCACACATTATAACATACACACAATCATTCTAACTATGAATTAAACACCCCATAAACCAAGGGCTTCATGCTATTACAATCCGAAGGAAATTCAAACAAGTATCTAGAACCATACACAATACAAAATAAAGTCTAAATCCAAAATACATGAAAATGCTCCATGATGATATGCTCGGCGGGCTAACCAAAGTACTAACTTAATACAAAGCTCCTAACTATCTTAGAGTTTCCGATGCCTTACAAGATCAACGATCGTCTCATTCTGCACCTGAGGAGTGAAAAGTAATGGGTTGAGCTACACAGCTCAGTGGATAATATAATTATAGCCATCAGTAACTAGCACAAATTCAGACATATGTACATATCTATATTATATATATACCTGCATCAATTCTAGCACTCACATGCTAATCAAGTAATAAACGCATTCAACATAATTAATTCAAGTTACAAAACATGTCCCAAATATGCTTCACAATGAACAGATCAAGTATGCAAATGCACATCATACGGCTCGAGAGTTCCATGGAAACAAAAGGGAGAAACTGAAGTTTACACCCTGAAAAAAATGAGTCCATTCAGAGCTCATAAGCCACAAGCAGGCAGCCGGAAGAAGGCTCTTGTTGACGTACACGTGACGAACGAAATGGCTCCACTCTCGCCCAAACAAAAGCACATAATCATGCTCAGAATCATTTGATCAATGCTTTCATGCTTTCATTTATTCAAAATGCCATGACCGAAGTCGAGGCATAACATGCTCAGAATCAAAATTTACTTCTATCAATACTCATGTTTAAACATACATAACATATAACATATATTCACACATAGGCAAGAATTTGCCTAATCACACAACAACTATAAGTACATTACCCACCTAATATCGCCTGAGAATCCAACTCATTGATGTCCTTCCTCTTACGATTGGATCAGATCGGCTTGGTTTCCTATAACAAACTGAGTTTCCATTCAAATAATATCCAAAAGAAATATTCATAAAGCTTGAAAATCAAAAGTACTAGCATCCAAAGTCTACATTCGACTTCCACTTAAAATCCCGAATCGTAAGAGGCAAATCCCGAACTTCCCTTCTTCATAAAACTCGTAGCCCTAAATCTCTAGATCACAACGAATCTGAAATCACCTCAATTGGATATCTATTGCTCATTTAATTTCATTTAATAAATCAATTTTTCAAGAAAAATTCGGGGTCCAACAACTATCATATCTTCCACCAAACTAAACAATCTTTTAATATATTAATCCACCAACTAAATAAGGATTGAAGTTGGCTTTACCTCACCTAACCCTAATTTTATAAAGATCGAAAAAGGCATAAGATTTATAATTGCATTTAAGTTGTTTAAAAACTTTACGAAATTGAATTCACCAACCATAAAGAGTATTGTAAAGCTCCTTGGATCTTTCATATTGAAAAGCTTGTGACTAGTTAAAATTAAGCTATAACTTTCAGTTAATGCTATCGTTTGGTCATCTTCCTAAGTCTGCTTCTTTGATAATATATCTTTCAAGAACTTACTTAGGTTACAATGCCTCCACAAAAGATAAGTTAATTTGTAAATTCTTTAGCTTCTCCTAAAACTTTGCAAATTTTGCATCTAATTTGTTCTTCTATAATCTTTACGGTAATGGAATCTTTGGTGGGTTTAGCAAACCGGCAATAAAATGAGGGTACTCACTCTTTTCTTGATCCTTTTTCTTTGAATCTTGATCCCTAATAGGTGGGTTTCAACTTATTTATTTGCTAGTTGCTCAAGCTCTTTCACACTTCAAAACATGATTGCCTTGAGTTTCTCCTTTGGATTTGCTTCAGAGTTACTTAGGGGACTCCCCACACTTCTTGTAGACAATTCATTTGCCAATTAGCCCACTTGAAATTCTAGACTATGAATGGATGTGATGTGGATTTTAGCTACTTTCTTGAACTTCCCTTCCATCCCCTTATGGGCCTCATCCATAATCATGAGCTTTTCCATGATCTTTTCCAATTTTGAATCACTAGCTTATTGAAACCCAAAAGGCCCTTGATTTCGAAACTTATTTCAATCATTGTTAGACCAAGAAAAATCAAGTTGATTCTTCCACCCAGGATTGTATGTATTAGAGTAAGGGTTGGTTCCTCCTCCTTAACAAAATTATGAACCCATAAAGTTAAATTACTCCATATTATTATTTTGCATCAAGAACCAATTAGCAGTAATATGGCTATCTTATATACATAATTGTCATGCATGCTAAATCGCTTTAATTGAAGTATATAAAAAGGCTTTCAAGCTACTCAATTGTCTTGTTAAGTTATCAATCTCAGTATGCATTGCTATCATTGAATCATTAGTAACACCCTTATGATCTCAGAAAGTTGATTACTTTCTGCTTTTATTTGATGTCCAAAGATAGTTGTTATTTTCCATCTCCTCTAGCAGGTCCTCTACTTCCTCAACTATCATTCACATACGATATCCTACAAAAGTTGTGTATATAATACCCCTCATGGGTGGATTAACTCCAATATATAAAGTTTACAAGAGAAATTCCTTTGGTAGATTGTGGTGAGGGCATCTCCTTAAATCCTTGTTACACTCACATGTTTTGTATAGTGACTCATCATTTTGTTAAAAATTATTAATCTCCTTTGTTAACCTTGTTGTCTTAGTCAAGGGGAAGTGCTTCTATAGGAAGGCATGTAGTAGTTGCTCAAATGTCGTAATGTTTGTTTGGATTTAAGGAATGATACCACTCGTTGGTTCTATCCCTTAGTTTGAAAGGAAAGAACGTCATCCTAATAGCTTCTTTTGACATTCCATTATATCAAAAGGTATCACATATTAATAGAAAGTTTACTAGATAGGTGTTAGGATCTTCATTAACTAACCCATAGAATTGCACATTATTCTGCAGTATGTTTAGCAATGTTGGTTTGATCTCGAATGACAATGCTTACAACGGTGGTCGAGTGATGCCTTAATGTGCAACATTGAATATGGTCTCATGAAATCCATTACAGTTCACTACTAGTCTCTATGATTAAACTCTCTCACCATTGTTCTTTCTATCTCTTCTTGGCATCTTACTCTTTAGATTTCTCTTTCTTATCTTGTAGTATCAAGTAATGGAGTGTCTTTCTTACTTTAACTATGAGTAATTATTATACTCATGCAGTTACAAGGACAAAAAAGTGGTGAAATTTTCTATATGTTAAAGGAATTCAAATAGCTGTAAGCCAAATCCCTAGCGATGATGTCAAAAAAAATTTGAGCAAGTTTTATATATAATAAAACCCTCAATACACCATAAGTATATGGATCACATCTTATAGTATATAAGGTTATCGTTCCCATGAAGATTATGCTTGGATTACAATTTAAACTTAACTTTGCCTAAGGTATTTAGAATATGATTAAAATAAAAATATATAGTAGAAATTAAAAATAATAAAATAAATCAATTAAAAATGAGTTGCTAATTAAAAGTAGGGTTGTGATCAAGATTGAATACTTAGAACTTTTTCTTTCCTTAATTTGTTTCCTTAATGATAGCCTATCGCTAACTACTAAGTAATAAATTCCTAACTACCAAACTATATAGCAAATGGCGAGCTAGGGTCAAACCACAAAGAGTTGGGATGTAAATGCTATTTTAAATGTTGCAAAAAAAGAAAACGAAACACCCTGAAATGTTGAGACGAGATAGTTAAGATGCAAAAAAACGTAAACAAAAAGTCAAACATAAAAGAGAATTTAAAAAATACTAATAACAATGGTAAGTAGGAGATATCGTCAGGATTCTGGGATGTTCATTATTCCTTGAATCTAAATAAAAGGTACTTTTATCATGGTGTTAGCCTATGGACTCGATTAAGCTCTCGAACCCTTAATTTCTTGAAAATAGGCAAAACTAATAAGCTCTAGAAATTCCCCGATCTCCACTACAACCTAGAATAAGCTCTCTAAGTTCAATAACGAAGATGCATTAGGTACTAAGAAACAACTTAGGCCACTTACTCATAAGCTCAAGAGGTGTAACATAAAGGTATAGCATTCTAGATTAGTTGATTAAGTATCCTAACAAATGCAACTAACCTATTGCTACTTTCAGGAATCACTATAGACTATTTAATATCACACGCCCATCCTTAGCCTTAGAATTAGAAAGTTACCTAAAGAGTGATCAAGCCTATATGCAATTCCTAATTCATGACATTTATCCTAAATCCTAAACCAACCTAGACCTACAAGCACCAATTTAAGACAAATTCAACTCCATTCTCACAATTTCTATCCCTTCATCCTTATAATATCTCCAAACCCTTAAGTAGTCTAGCCACACATGTTCATATTAAGCACAATAGACATTAAATAAAAAACCTATACTTATTTAAATAAAACTAAGGCTAGAAATTATTAAAAAACTGATAAAAATCAAACTTCAAGAATAAATTAATAGAAATCAAAACTCTTTATCCTAGGGCATAACTAATCATAACCCAAATTACAAAATATAAACTAATTGCATCAAAATAAAAATTCCAACACATATAACTTGTACAAAAACCCAAATTAATTGATCAAGAATCTAAGAATATTCATAAATCCTAACTATTAAGCACAAATTAATCCAAAGAATCATAAATAAACAAAAACTGATAACATAACCCGTTAAACATTCAAATACTCAACAAATTCAAATATGAAAAAGCACATAAATAAGCTCAAATAACTAAGATTAAAACTGTAAATTTGAGGGAATAAACATCCATTGATATAATCTGAAAAAGCACATAAATAAGCTCAAATAACTAAAATTAAAATTGTAAATTTTAGGGAATAAAGATCCATTGATATAACATAAAGGTTCCTTACAAAATTCGTAAAGTTCATCTAGAAAATTCATCAAACATTCATTCTAACATTTTAGCACTTGTAAAAATAAGATTAGCACTAAGAAAGCTTTAAAATAATGTAATGAATATGAAAATAAACCATTGAAGCTGAAAGAGAATAGCTAAGCTTATGAAAAATAATAAAAACTTCCCTACTGGTTCCTCCTCTCTTCTTCGAGTTTTTCAAAAATAGTAGATTTTGAGAGCCCTTCTCTCTTCTTGGAGTTTTCCCAAAAGTGGCAAATTGAAGACTAGTTTTCTAGGTCATTTCTTTTCTTTATATAGTATTCTCCATTTAGGGTAAACCCTAGGATTTTCCTGTACCTAAGAAGTCCAAAATGTCCCCCAAAAACTTGAATTTAGAAGTGACCCTGCGTCTATTCCCACGTAGGCCACGATTGTGACCCTAAGTACACGATCGTGGCTAGTTTATCTGCTCTTTATCACGAAGTGGCTAACTCCCTATGATTGTGTCTTGTGCTTAAGCTTTTGTCATGATCGTGGCCCTGGGTTATTTCTCAGGTCTTCTCCGATTCTCCTCTGAGTGCCTTTGATGGTTTCTCCTTTATAAATGGCTCTCCATACTTTTTCAAACTTCTTAATTTTAACATATATTTATGTTAAATCCTTTAATTTGTATGTAAACACAAAATGAACACCAATTGAATATTTAAACGCAAAAATAGGATTGAAAAGATGTTGGAATGCATAATAAAATATAAGATGATTCAATTATATCAATTAAC
This sequence comes from Erythroxylum williamsii, assembly GCA_027564335.1. Taxonomy (NCBI): domain Eukaryota; kingdom Viridiplantae; phylum Streptophyta; class Magnoliopsida; order Malpighiales; family Erythroxylaceae; genus Erythroxylum; species Erythroxylum williamsii. The sequence goes on from JANITW010000007.1 coordinate 7,215,349, forward strand.
TATTGTTGAATCAATTATGAGTTTGATCCTAGATTTCCTAAGGTATTAATTGCTTTTCCACAACACCTAATCAATTAACCCTAATTGAATTAGAAAATTCCATATTTGTATCCTCTCGATTGAGAAACCTTTCCCTAACTTGTTGAATTAGATTTGAAGTTATCTTATAGGTAGTTAATTTCACAAAGAAGATCTCTCTTTGAATGATTTTTATATTGATAATTGTAGGGCTATTAAACTACCAACTTTCTTTACACAATCTAATCTTATTACTTTTGACTCACTTTCTCGATTTATCATCAAGTATAAGCATGAGCAATTATCACCAACATCAGAACATGTATTGAAATCAACAATAACCAAAGTCACAAAATAATTTCAAAATAATTCCTAATATGAAATTTGGAACTTTATGAACATGTTTAACATCTTGGAATTTGAATTACACATAAAAGCAAATGAAATAACAAAAGAAAAATTAAAAAATAACTCTATTTAGGTTTTGATTTGGAAAGCTAGAATTCTTGGATGTTCTTTTCGATCTCCCATATTTGGTCTATTCTTTTATGTTGATTACTGCATTTTTTGTGTCATTCACGTCCTTAAATAGTGTATTAAGGTCTTAAGGGTATAACTAGGGAATAAGGTGATTATACTATTAAAAATACGGATTTCATAATATATAATCTAAAAAATTAAATAAAAGTTAATTAGCCCAATAAAAATAAATCTTTCGTAGCATCATAGTCCTTATAGATGGTGTAAAATGCTTCATGTTATGTAAAGAAACAAACATATAAAAACAATGCTGAGGAAATCAAATAGGTAAGTGTACCTATCACTTTCTATAGCATAATTAAATAAGTCAAATGTCAATCCCATAGGTACTAGAATTACTAATAATTGTCTTGCTATGTTATCAAGTTTAATAAAATGATTAATTTAAAAAAATAAATAAATATCTAGATCACTCAATTAAGGCAATGAATAAGATTAAATCAATAAAGAATTAATAAACTTTAGGTAAAAATTCCCCTAGAACCTTCCCTATACTTTGAATTTATCTTGACTAATAGCGAATTATAACTCCCTAGATCGATAGAAATTCCTACGTTACAATTATATTCTCACTTGTGCAATGAAGTTCCTGTCCTTAAATAAATTTGATTAAAGAGGTTTTATAAGACAAAATAATACCACTCAAGCTCAAAAGTAAATTCTATCATTTAGTGATTAGGTTAACTATGACCTATAGGGCGAAATGTTAGCTGATCAAACAGGTGCATAGTCATAAGCTAATAATGGTAGATATAAGGGTTCTCTTTTGGATTTGTAACCTTACTAGAAGATATTAGCTCAGGAATGTAATGATAAAACACAAATTAAAGGTAGCTAATATTAATGAAAAATTAAAAAAGGCAAGGCTTAGGTGATTCGGACATGTTAAGAGGAGACATCAAGACAATTTAGTGAGAAGACGTGAGAAAATTGTACTTAGAACCTGTAAGAGAAAAAAGGAATGCCTGAAAAGAATTAGGGGGTGTTGATCAAGAATGATTTTTCCCAAGTAGAACTCATCGAGGACATGACCCTTAATATAAAATTTTGGCATAATAGGATACAGATAAAGTATCTCAGTTAGAGAAATCCTTATCGGTCTCATAGATCTTTTAAACATTTTTCTCTTATATTTAGCCTAAACATTTAAAGATGTAGTACTTCCCTCTTAGTTATTTGGCCCACAAATTTATTTTTTTCTCATTTTAGTTTTTATTTTTACTCTTTACCTCATTCTATTTTATTGCGTTATTTATTTTTATATTTTTATTTACTACAAATTTATTCATTTATATTTTATTTTTATTATTTGTATCTTTTATGTTTATTTTATTTTTAATTATTACTATTACATTATTTTAATATGTATATATCTTTATTTATTTTTCTTCATGTACGTTTATTGGAAACAACCACTCTACTAGTCAGGGGTAAAGTTGAATATTATTAGACCTTATTAGGCACCACGTCTCAACAAGACTTTCACTAATTTGTTACTTTTGTAAAATTATTTAACCAAAATTTCTTTCTAATTAGAAAAACCTAATAGCATATTAACTCACTCTCTGAATTCGCTTTATAGATTTGACCTTAACCTAAAAGGATCATATAGTTATATCTCTAGTAAGTCAATCAACCCTCATTGTTTATATTATAATATTTTCATATTTATCATCTCACGATCTTAATATATGAAATATAAATACGATTAAAACATTAAAAAAATTTAATTGAATAAAGCATAACTGTGAACAATTCCCAAAAAAGGTTGAATCTTTCATTAAATCAAAGCAATTCGAAACATCAAGTTCTAAGGTTCATCCACCTAGATCTATAGCCTAATTAGTATATTATAAAACAATGAAAAACTATAATAAACAAGAATGAACAAAAGATTTAAAAAAATTATTCTCATGGTTCTTGAATCTTTAAAGTCCTTAATGGATCTTGATGGATTTTATGTTTCTTTACTAAAGGTTGTCTTTTGTCTTAATTTCATTTTGTTTAACTTGGCTCTTGATTAATTTATTTAGCTCCAAAAAATCTCTTTCTTTATCTTCCAAATAGAAAAACCTAGATTCTTGGGCTAACATACCTAAACATATTAATGTTAGGGGCTTTTATATTATTTAAATCATCACTTTAGAATTTTTACATAACAAATCATTACTAACACTGGCCAAAACATAGGACCATTTTTCCTTCGTATTGGGGAACAAACATGAAAAGATGTTGTAAATATTGGATAAGTAGAATGCTCCCTTTTAAACATGACAAGAACCTAAGGATTCATTAATGCCATATTAATCAATAGGTATTTTGGTACTATATTCTAAGTCCTTTACTTAAAATCTGCTAAAATTGCTATAAATTGATTCGAATCATCTCCCAATTCATTCCTTTTACTTTGAGGGTCTAAAATAAGATTTGAAAGAATTATGTCATTTTAAGTACCAAATACTACAAAAACATGAAAACATAAACATAATTATGTAAAAAATCATACTAAAATATATTTTTAAAAAGAAAAGAGCATATAAAAAAATAGTCGATTTAGCATACATCAATGATCATCACTTAAGTATGGCCAATGAATGGCTTGAGCTAGGTTTCTAGCTATATACGGAAATCCTTATTCACGAACGATGTAATAAGCTTAATAAGGTATATTGGCTATGTTATAATATGCGCTAAAGCTAAAGATGATATTGAGCTACTAGATAACATTATTTTAATTCCTTTTAATTATAAAGAGGAGATGAAGCAATATATGGTAATGGTAACTTACCTATGAAATGGAGAAGAATTCTAGGCTCCTTAAAGTGATATCCCCTTAATGATCAATGTTGATAAAAATTATTATGAGAATGTAAACCTAGATGGTGACTAGGCAAACAAGGAAAATAAGAAATAGGGATTTATCAAATCCTGCTTAAGAGGCCAATCAAAAGAAAGGTTCTAATAAGGAATGTACATAAATATTGAAAACAAATATAAGAAGGATTTACTTTGATCTCTTCTTAGATGTGCAGATGCAATAACTCTATCACAAAACTTAAGAAGAATTCCACATTGTGTAAGATAAGCCAATTAGCTAGAAAATTTATCACCAAATATGAAAATTTCACAATTTTAGGGAGAATATCTTGCAAAAAGGCTAAATCCAAAGAAGCTAGTACCTTTCTCAAGAACTTTTAATGTATGCATTGGCATAGAATATGAGAAGAATATATACTAAAAAAGGAACAACTTTTATATGATTATTTAAATGTAAATAAACCTAAGATGATTGGCATTTTAGAGACTTATAACTAATCATAATTCTCACTTCAATGGTAGAATTTTGAATACCTATGAGTCTATCAAGATTCAAGTATTAAATTTTATCCCCTTTAAATAGTTTATACATCTATCTATCAAAATTTAAGGATTATAGTTTGTTAGGTTTTCTTCTTCTATGCTTTCAACATATTATTTCATATAATTACACTTTGGAAAGATTTTAAGAGAGCTCATAGTATCAATTTTCCTTTAGATGGTAATTGGTGACTTTTATAGCATAATTTATCAACAAAAACTAAGGAGGATTTGAATGTAAGGAATACCTTTAATGAGTTTAGCTATTGGTTATCTAATATTAAGGTCAGTGATCTTAAATATGAAGGCAACTTCTCTTGGAGCAATAACCAAAGTGGTAAGTCGTTTATGAGGAAAACATTAGATAGAGCCTTGGTTAATCACTTATGGTTATGTAGATTCTGATCTATTAAGGTTGTGTTTAGCCATTGCATCTTTTCTTATCATTCCTCTATTGAGGTTTGTAACTTGGAATATTCTTACATAAGAAATAATTTTTTTAGGTTTTTTAACTTTTTTTCCAAATCTTCATGGATTTGATGAGGTTATAACTATAAGTATGGTTTTAAATATCAAAAGATATTTACTCATTTAAATTTTGTATGAAATTCTAATGTGTTAAAAAGGAATTTAAGAAACTTAAGCAAAGACATCTCGAAAACACCAATCAAGCACTAGTTGATGCTATACGTTAGTACATTAAAGGCTAAATGAGATTTATAAGAAGAAATGTAGGAGAATGTGCATTAATGAATTATGTCAAAGTTTTATAAGAATATAATTCTCTAATGAAATAAAAATCTATTGTTTCATTGCTCAAAGAAAAGGATAGTAACACAAGTTTCTTTATAAAAGCTCTTTAAAAAAATTAGTAAGATATTCTCTATTGCTATTAAAGATGGTAGGGTGATCTAAGATCATAATAACCTGAAGATGATGGTAATTAAATACTTCTAGGAAACTTTGGGGTTGACCATAAGCAACTTCTCACCAATATATATTCTAAATTCCTTCTTACCTTAGTTTATCATTCCTTTTTACCTTAGTTTATCGCTAAGGAGCAATATGAGTTCCTCTTAATGCCTTTTACTATTGAGGCTATTAAATATGCCTTATTTATATTGATTCATAATAAAGCTCCTAGGTTTTATGAATTTAATGTTTCTTCTTATAAAAAGCTTAGGAATGCTTAAGACATAAGTGAACAGAGATACACTTAAATTCTATAATTATGGAATTTTAAATGGAACATGAATCACATTTTTCTGATCCCAAAATCCCTAAAACCTTACAGCCTTATGAGATTATAGGTTTATAGCTTGTTGAAATACTATCCACAAAATTATCTTTAAACTATTAGCCTCGTGATTGAAGTAAGTTTTATTTTGAATTATCAACCCCACAAAAGAAGTCTTTATAGGAAAAAGGCCTATAAGTGATAATAACCTATTGGCTTAAGAGTTATTCTAGTATTATCATGAAATAATTTTTAGCAAAACTGCTTAATGAAAATTAATTCAAAAAACATTTGACTTTATATATTTTAAATTCATCTTGGAAACTCTAGAAGCATTTGATCCCCTCCCCTCCCACCCCTTTTTTTTTAA
>JANITW010000007.1:7329266-7344477 GCA_027564335.1 Erythroxylum williamsii
TTAAAAGTAATTTATCTTTAAGTTTTATTTAAAATGTAATTATTATGAGTAATAAAAATATAACTATATTAACATTAACAATCAAATAAAATTTTGTTTTTATTAAAAAAAAAATGAGTAAAAATTTGAAAACGAAAATTAAAAACAACAATAGAAAATCAGGAGTAGAACTAAATGGTCTTAACAATCCGTTTGGAGCTTTGGTCGCAATTGCGATATATGCGTGCATTGGCCGCATGAAAACGAAAATAATCAAAATATTGAAGTGAAAACAAGCGAAAATAGAAGTGTAATAAGACAAATTTAGAAACAATCGCATTTCATTACGGGGGCAGCCAAAGCTTTTAGGGTAAAATATAAATGAAATCCTTTCGATTATTAATTTAAGATCCATTCATAAAGATTTTCAGCTTTGTAATACGAAACAAAGATATTGTTAGTTATACATAGAAAAGCACATATGAAAATGCTAAGAAAAGTAAAGGAAATTATTCTCATGTACCTTCACTGGGTGAATTTATTATTTGTTGAGTACTAAGTACTTGTAGTAATTTCTTGCTCTGTCTGTTTGTCCCCTCCCTCTCCCTGTCCCTCTCTAGTCTCAGCCATCTAAACTTACTTCGGTCATCTTGTACTCTCTCTCTCTCTCTCTCTTTCGTGTATATAAAAGCAAAAGCAATATACCAGGCAAGACTATTTTTCTCACTACTTTTCACCCATGGCTGACCCTTACTCTAATTTCTTCACTGGTTGGTTCAAGTTCAACAACGACCAGAATTCAACCTCAGCTCCTTCGCAACATCTTCCTTGTAGTCCCAGCTTATATTCAAACCTCAACTTGAACCTTAACAACCCTTATTTTCAATATCAAGACTCGCCTCCTTCTCCACCTATGAGAGAAGCCCTACCCCTCTTGAGATTAAGTCCAGCAAGGCATGAAAAACCAGCTCAGGAAGAAGAAGGAGAGGATGACGACGACGACGATGATGAAGACGAAGAAGAAGAATATCAAGAACAAAGTTGCACTCCCATGGATGTGGACAAGATCATCAGAACCAGAGATCACGAAAGTTTAGTTTCAAATAGTGGTGCTAATAACGAAGAAGAGGCTGTTACTGTAGCTCTACACATAGGGTTGCCAAGCCCTAGTGCTGCAGAGATGGCCTCTGTGTTATCTTCTTCCTCAGAGGTTACTGATAAAGATGGAGATGGTGATGATTCTGGGTATCCAATTAGTAGGCTCAACAAGGGTCAGTATTGGATTCCCACTCCTTCTCAGATTCTGATTGGACCTACACAGTTCTCATGTCCTGTTTGCTGTAAAACCTTCAACCGATACAACAACATGCAAGTATGTCTCTTCCGTTCTTTCATGACCCTTGGAAACATTTTCCTCTCATCATTTTTCTTCTGTTTTGTTCTCTTTTCATTTTCCTCTGCCAGTTCGAAAGAGATGAAGAAAAGTATACAGTTACAATTCTTTTCATATATTTTACTCCCTTCCCGCATCACAGATTTCAGTCACCTAACGAATGTTCTTTCTATGTCTGTATTTCGGAGCAAACTTAGACCGAAGCTTGTTCACAAATTTACCTCCTCCATTTCTCCATGAACTTTTTGCTTTTCCTAGAAAATATATGCAACGCAACGACTTTTTAGGTAAATTTGCAGCATTCCTCGTGGTTTTTTAATTTGAGTTCTATTTTAAGTTTTCTTTACTCTGATTTAACTGAGTCAGATCAGATGAGTACCTTTCTTTATGTGATTGAACAACTCGGGCAATGTTCTTTATGCCTCGAGTGCTTTGAAATTTGTGTTCTAGTCGTTGAAAGGTATGAACTGAAACATTTAGCTGTTTTTCAGTGTTGGCTCAGAGATCATAATTTTAAAAGAAAAAGTGATATGAAATTTTTATCTCCAACAGGAAGACAAAACACAATCATCAAAGTTCTGTACAGATTTCGCCCACCTAAAACGACCTTTTTTTTTTCCCCCTATCTTATCTCATAAATCTCCAAATTCAGAAGATTCAATTTCCTTCTTTTGTCTTTAGATTTGCAAAATAATGATATTTTTCTTTGCGTCTTCACTCATCTACTTCTCTCACCCAAGAAGATGAAGAGTCTTTCAACGTTCCAATTCATCAATCCCATTCATATATCTTACACCCCAACAGTTTCTACTAACCAATATAGAATTCCGGTCTGGTACAGGAATCATAGCAAATACTTGCTTGAAGATCCTGATTTCATGAATAGATAACAAAATGCTTCCTGCAGAAGCTGTTTTGCTGTTGATGATACCACGCTATCTCTAAAGTACTGCTTTTTCAAGAATTTAAGATATGCTTCCAACTTTTCTTCTTTTGTTTTTATTTTTATTTTTTTGCAGTGACCAGATGTTACTTTTGTTATTTCGAACTTTTTTGTTTTCAATTTGCTTCCTTTCACTAATTGTACATATTTTGTGACTAAAACTTGTTCTAGATGCATATGTGGGGGCATGGATCTCAGTACAGGAAAGGGCCTGAATCTTTAAGAGGAACTCAACCTACTGGAATGCTCAGACTGCCTTGTTATTGCTGTGCACCAGGGTGCAAGAACAACATAGATCATCCAAGAGCCAAGCCACTAAAAGACTTCAGGACTCTTCAAACACATTACAAGAGGAAGCATGGTGTTAAGCCTTTCATGTGTAGAAAATGTGGGAAGGCTTTTGCTGTGAGAGGGGATTGGAGGACTCATGAGAAAAACTGCGGCAAGCTTTGGTATTGTATTTGCGGATCAGATTTTAAGCACAAGAGGTCACTTAAGGACCACATCAAAGCTTTTGGAAATGGCCATGCAGCCTACGGAATTGACGGATTCGAAGAAGAAGATGAACCTGCATCAGAAGTAGAACAAGATAATGAAAGCATGCAGTGAACATATGAAAAATGAGTCTTCATTCTAATATGTAAGAGCTCAAATTGGCAATGCTATATCCATGACTTTTGGACTTAAAAGCAAGAAACTTTATATATCTCTCTATATATAGATAGATATATATTCATATTTATATGCCTCAGACTCTTGTTTGGTAGATCAACCTTTTTTTTTTTCCTCTTTAATTTAGCCTTCTGTTCAAGATGGTCTTTTCTACTATCATGTCTCCAATATTTGCTAGGTGCAGCAAGAATGGGAAAGGCAACCATTGGAAAGAACAAAGTAAACTTAAGTTCGTCTAGTTTTATTACTTAATTTGATGAAGAGGAAACAAATAGGTTTCCCAATTATAAATGATGAGGTACTTCGGTGGGAATTATAAGGTGATCGCGAGCATAAGATTTAAATTAAAGAAGGAACATCTGTTAACAAAGTTTCCATTCTTCCTTTTCAAGGTTTTTTTTTTTTTTCAGAATGTATCAGTTGTGTAGTTGACGATGATATGCAATTGTGTCTCTTTTTCCCAAGGTTGTCATATACATTTCAGGGTAGCTTGCATCTTGAGGAATTAAAAATTATGTATTCATTTAACTGATTTAGTGACATTAATTAGCTAACAATTTATAGTCTTTACAATAAAACCATCTTAGGTAAGTGAATATTTTTTTTTAATTTTTGCATAATATGAAGGAAAAATTAGAGCATAGTATACTTGGTTCAAAGGGATCCTTTGGTAAACAAACTTATCAGCTATTTTTTATTTGATTAGCACAAGTTAGTTGTTTAACCATCTTAAAAAGCTAATAAATGTGTTTTGTGAATAGCTAATTACTTGGCTTATTTAACCCCAACAACTTAATTTTAGAAAAGCTCCATGAGAGGAGTGTTTGGAATGTTCAACCAAAAATTAATAGGTAAAGAACTAATTGTACCCTCCAAACTTAGCATAAACCATTTGGAGTCTAAAATAATTGAATGCTCATCATCAAAGAACATCTGATAACTACCCCTTCTTAAACAGCTTCAATTCTTGACTTCTTCCTCTAGTACTTGTTATATATTTCTAATTAGTTTACTGGAGTATTTATGGCTTCTTGTACTTGTAAGATATGATACTTTCATGATTTTTGAATTATGCTAATTAATTTAAACTAAAAAATCATGCATAACTAAAAATCATGCAAGTATTTTACAGTTATAAAAATTATTACAATGAAGTAAGTATTTTAATTACCAAACTTGGAAGTATTTTTTTACTAATAAAATAAGTTTTATGTTTACAAAATAAAAAATATGCTATGGTAAAACAAATTTAAAAATGTTCTACGTTTTTATTAGAATTAAGAACTTAATTTTTGTAAAATTAATTATCTAATTATGATCTTATAATTTTTTTTAAGTTATGCCTTCATAAGTTATTTTATACTTAAACAGTTAATTTAATATTAAGATAACTAATATTAAACAACTGATATTACCAAACGTCTTTAATAAACATCTAATGTTATCTACTAATTTAATAATTTGATATAATCAGTTGTTATCTAATTATTGATAAAATCAGCAAACAATTAATACAATCAATTGCTTGCTAAACATGGTCAAAACGTAAACTGGATAAGCTTTTCATACAGAAAAATCATCATCTGTTTTGGCTGATGGCATGATATGATATGATGCCCTTTTGCTTTGGATAGATAAGAGAGAGGTGTTTATTGATGAATGGAACATATACCAATCGAGAGATTCACTGTTGGTTGGTTTGGAGAAAATCTAAAATAATTGATCAACTTTTAGAAAGGTAAAATATATGCATATGTACATGTACATGTATATTATGTAAATGAAAAAAAAAAAGAAACGGGGGAGACGGGTTTGAAGTAAGGAAAGGTAAAAAGCAGTAATATGATGGTATCGGTAGTTTTTTAGGATTGGGGGGATTGAGATGGAATGGATCTTCTTGGCAGCTTTTAAATTGTGTGCATGTGTGTGTGTGTGTGTGAGTGCGTATTTCTGTGAGTGAGAGGAAGTGGTACTGGTACGGCCTAATTAAACAAAGGGTGTGGAGCCCAAATTCTGGTAGTTGGACAAATTGGCAACATATACTGATGCCTCCAACAGTGCGTACACATCAACACTGATGGATCAACTGTAGATTGAAACGACTTATCGATGACTCTTTGACCATTTCTCTCTCTCCCCCCTATCTGACACCATTCAAAATATTCATTCGCTGTAATCAATTTGTATTTTATACACTATATATACTGTACATGGCTCAAGGACTCTCAAATCAAATCTCAACGCCCAAGTGATCCCAAATCGTTGTCGTATTAATATTTATTAGTATTAATATTTCCATTCTCCTTTTCTTATGGCTTCCCACAATCAAAGGGTAAGGAAGGCCATGAAAGAACAAGAAAGTTAAGCTGGTGAATACTGTCAGTTGATGGGCATGTGGGGTGGTCTAAGGACTTTCTACAGTGCTCTGCAATACCAAACAGTTTACCACGAAGAAACCAGAGCTACTGCATTTATGGACCATCAATATCTTACACTTTGCAGGGAACGCCAAACCCACCATCACAATTTTACCGTCCGTCCAGCGGTCCACCCAATCTCTCTTTCTCCGTCTCCCTTCACCTTCAATACTTACGTACTTGACAAACCCAACTTAATGTTGCCTCTGGTGTCAGCTTGGCATATACGTCCAATCAAGGGTGTTTATAAATACAAAACTCGCAGCCGCCTAGAATTGAAAAACCGGTCTTTTGCTTTCTTCAATGAATATACTGTATTCTTTCTACCAAGTCGACTCATTTACCTAAAACTTGTTTCAAACAATAGAAACATGATGAGAGACCAACATGTTTCCATTTAAATTCCAGCACTAAAAGAGATTAGAAAATGGTTTGTCTACAAAACATGTATTTTATTTTATACCGACATGGGAACATATATACAAAGTGTCAAAGGTGGTAAAGCAGGTTAAGTTGCCGAGGAATTAGAAGTACATTTTAAAGTAGCAGACATCAGTGGTTTTCCCAACGAGACCATGGAGCTAAGCCAAACCTAAATTGTCGATGATTTGTGTCATATGGATACAAACACTGCACGGGAGGGGATTTACAAAAACAAGAGACCGATTCACACGCCATAAGCACAGAAGACACGAATTTGTTTTCTCTGCATTAGGCAACCTTTTCCCTCGATTATAATCCCAAGACCCTTTTCCTGATATATATATATATACATATGCATTCACAATTCCAATAACACAATAGTGTCGGATAGACCGTTGCCAAGGAGACCGTACACACATTTTAATTCTCTACTTTGTATACATATTCCAAAACACATAATACAGCTTTGTCTTCCTTGCCTAAAATCACTAACTCTATTTTGTTATATTATTAAAATATGTACATTTATTCCTTTTTATAGGGTCTATTAAAAAAAATATTTTATGCCAAATAATATAGAAAATATATAAACTGTGCAAAGTTAGAGAAGATATGTCAATAATTATAATTCTTTGTACAAATTTAATTTCCAATTCAGTTTGGATATGTAGTTGAGGTATGTATTAATATTGTGAGATTATAAAAATTGGTAAATTAATTAGTAGGGGTAATAGGAAGAGATGATGACGAATTTTCATGACAAAGAAGGGTTTCAACCTTTTGGAAACAATATAAAATGGAAATTATGAAAATAAAGTGCTTTACAACCCACTAATTTTGCACAAGTGGGGTACATAAAAGTTGATGCATGTCACTACAACAAAAGCTATTGAACACACAAATTTAACAACGAAAAAAGGATTATAAACGCTTTTATTTTGCACTGTAATCATGGCCCTGACATTCCTTTAATCTGTATACATTGGAATTAATGAAGAGGAAATTCATAACCATGCCACAAATGTATGAGTGCTTATATCATCTTCAAAATTTGATGGAGCAAACTGTAAGGATAAAAGGATAGGGTTGGCTAAATCTCCCAGTGTATATGAGACAACTTTGTTCTTTGAGGTCCCAATGAACAAAAGGAAAAGGTAAAAGGTAAAAACCAATGTTGACCCATTATCACCTACCCTTTGAAAAGGAAAAAAAAGATTAAAAAATAATTTAAGTTCACGTACATAAATTCTTCTTTTGGACTATACCTAGAGATATCTTTTCCTTTTTTCATATGATCATTATCCGTGACATATGCCTGCTTTGATACATTATTTTCCAATGCTAAAGTGACCATGCTTTGATGCTTCAAGATTCTCCAAGTTGTAGCATATATACTGGTCTATCTTTTACTTATATGTGGAGAGAAACTTCGGAAGGAAGAAAGAGAGCGTGGGCATGCATACAAAATACCATTTGTTTCAATAGAGAGAGAGAGAGACAGAGAGACGTAGGCTTTTGTCCATGATAAAGGTCACTTTGAAAAGCCATGTGTGAGTTACGGATATCAAATCAATTCAATTGGATATGTGCGGCGAAAACAATTGTGTACCAAATTGAAAAACTCATGCTGCTGTACAATTCATTCTTCACTGTATATTTCTATTCATCTCATAATGAAATAAAAATAATTATTCTAAGGCTGCATATAACCTTGCTTTCGAGATAAAAATTTACTGCACTTTAAACTTTTCCATATGAATTCTTATAATTCAATAATCAACAAATGATTTCTTTAATCATTATTTCATTATTATCATTTTATGACCAAAACATAAAGAAATTTATAGCATTTGATGAACTAGAGAGGACTTAACATAAATTTTGTTAATAATAAAAATATCATTTGTTACTGCATCTGATAAGTTAATTTGGACACCTTTAGATTTTGGACAATCAAGTCTTAAGAAGATAAAACAAAGTTGTTAAAAAATTAATTGTAAAACAAAGTTCTTAGAAAATTATTATGATTATCTAAGATGTAGGTACCATCAATACAACAAAGTAGAAAATTGACTATGAAAATAATAAGGCTAATTGTTTAAAAAATGTCACCTATAGTTATTTGCGATGTTTTTATTTTGTCGCATAAAACGTCACCAGCCCTTTCTAGTTGAAAACTATAGGTGACGTTTCTAGAAATCATAGACAAAAGTAGTAGCTACCAAAATTTTTGTAGCTAAAATAATAAAAAAGTATCTAAAAATCGAATGTTGGTGGGAAAAAATTGGCCAAATGATTGACAATGAAAATAAAATATAGTTCATAATTTTTGGCTACGTATTTTTCATTGTAGCTATATAGTATTAGCTACATTTTTCATAAGATAGCTAAATGTTATTCGCTATATTTTTATAATGTAATCAAATTTTATTTGCTACATTTTTAATAATGTCACCATATGTTATTTGTTACATTTTTAATCTACGATATTGAACGATATGTTTTGTATATAACACATCAATATATTTTTTATTGTGAATTATTTAATAGTTATTATAAAATTAAATAGTAGAAAAATATTATTGATTCAAAATGTAGAGCATTAAATATATAAAGTAAATTTATATAAATATCATTAAATTATACTAACAAAAAGAATATAACATAAAAGGATGATCATTTATTTGTATAAAAGATATACAACTTGAGCAATTCTTATAAACAAAACAATAAATAAAGAGTTCACTTGATAAATTAGAAGTCTGACATAATAAAAATGCTAATATTACACAAAAATATTAGAGCATAAACTAAACGACTCCCTAGTGCTGCTCACGTACAAGAACTTGTAATCATCCCAAATGATTAGCTAAAATCAATTAAAAATATCATGAGATTATTGATACAGTAAGTATTTGGTTTTTAGTAAAGCAAATATTGCATAACTTTAACATTTGCAACATGATCAGTCAATAGTTGCATCTTCAGCCACTCTATAGTCCCCAAAAAAAAGTATTAAAATTATATTATAGTATAAACATGAACTGATAAAAATGTATAGGAGATAGAATTAACACCCTTCATTTTCCTTTTCATTTCTATTCTAATCTAGGCCTAGTAATCTTTTAACTAATATATCATGTTTTACTAATTTTTCTTGAATTTCTTATCCCTTGATTACTTCAACTTGTAATGCAATCTTAAGTTTGTTGTTTCCTCTTGAAAATGTTCAATGATTGTTTTATATGTTAAGGTTGAAATAGTTAGCTTAAGGCCCTAAATAAGGCCATTCACTACTGTATCATAAATGTCTTCTGCACTGAGTTCATTCCCCTTAAATATAGACTTCTCTAATAAATCTTGCATCTTGTTCTATAATTTTTAAAAAACCAAAATTCATTCTAGGTATTACTACTTATTACTATATTATAAATGAACAAAAATAGTGAACAAACTTTTTATACATACATATTTGTCTTCTTTTTCTAACATCCATCCTTTATCTTCCTTATAGTGAGTAACTTTATATAGTGTGATCCTATCATTCTCTTGTCCACATAGTTCCTATTCACTCTATTTTATGAAACAAAAAAATATGGCACATAGATCTTACATATTCATTTTTAAAAACTACAAATGACTTTGACCTTTCATTATGAGGTGTTTTCATTTTTGATCTACTAACCTTTGCCTTCTCACAATTTTCCTAAGTCAAGAAAAGGAAAACATAACTTAGTAAAAGAAAACATAAGTTAGTTGTTAAATCAATTAACAAGATTAATGAAAGCAAATGTGAACGCAAACAAAATGAACTTGAACTTTCTAGCCTACCTAAAAATTGTACCAACTACTCCAATTTTCTTTAAACATTTGCTCGAGAACATTGCAACTTGAAGAGATGATCCTTGGTCCTTTGTTTCAATAATGAAGTAATATAGTTTGAAAGATTTGGGTTCTCAACATCTATAATATTCAATTTTAACTATGAATAATAATTAAAAATGTAATTATTTACAAACTCACAGAAACAATGATGTATAAAGTTAAAGATTTTGTACAATTACCAAAACTTTTTTGAAAGTATTTTCAAGCAAGTTGCCTTCCTTTAAGTTCTTAACATTTTTCAGACAAGGTAATTCTATTATTGCAATAATTACCAACTCATTTGACCATTTCGCATATTGGATCTTGTTTATAGGATGATCTTATTGAATATTAATATAGATTGACAACTTACAATTCATTGCAACATTCATTCATTGTAATTCAAAACCTCTAGTTTTACCTCTAACTCCTTTTCTAATACTAGGACTTAAAGTTGTCAATAAATAAATAATGATTAGAAAAAAATTAGAATATATAAATATATATTTGAGCATAAGTTTAGTTTAATATATTAATGATTAATAAACCTATACTAGTAGCTTCATTTTTGTTTAAGGAAGAATGAAGTTGTTGTGTATGACTTGAAGGTGGAATATAATTGTTCCTTTGTTAGGGCAATGTACTAGAAGAAGCTCTATTTCCTATGATAAAAATATTTATTTTTGAATATATATATATATATATATATTCATTTGAAGGTATGTATATAAATTTTAAACTTGCGCTAGCTAATTTCATTATTTTGAGGTATAATGTTAGTGTTGGCTGCGAATTAAATTGTTGGCATCAACTATTGATCTGGTCGAAATGGCATATCCCTCAATTCTACAATTTGCATAGTTTTCACCTTCTTCCCTTTGTTTCTACTTGGTGACATTATGTTTGATATCTATAAGAAAAAATACATAAATGTTACTAACATTACAATAAGATAATATAAAGAGCACTTTCGTGACAAATTCGACCATCATAATAAAGATACATTTAGTCATTACCAATATTACAATAAATAATAAAAAAGAACTTTCATGATACATTAATCGCATTAACAACATAAATATTACCAACATTACTATAAAACAATAGAAAGAGCACTTTTTTCATACCTTAAATCATCATAATCAAGATCTTTAAATCATCATCATCAATTGCATTATGATTTGATTCTTTATCACTATTATATTTGGAAAAAGTATAATAATTTTCATATAATACATCCTCAAATAGTCTTCATGACTTTCTATGATAAGATTACCTTAAAATGTGGTAATTTCTAGTATACTGGGATTAACATCTCTCCTATAGAATGATTATATATCCTCATCTTCAATTTTCAGAGCTATATTATTTAGATGTGATTCAATCTCTTCATGTACTTCATCACTATCTTTGTTGACTAAGCTTTACCTTTAATAAAACCCCCAATATCTGTAAGTATACGGATCGTAACTTGATAGTATCAAAGATGTCGATCCCATAATGAAATAGTTAAAAGTAAATGAACCTAACTTTGTCTAAGGAGATAAAGATTATTTTAATAAAATAATAACAAAAAATTAAAACAATTAAATCAAACAAGAAATCAAATAAAAAATGAGCTACCACAAATATGTGAGGAAAATCAAAGATGAAGCTTAGGATTTATTCTATCATTATTTTGTTCCTTTAACCCCTATTGACTCAATTATGTGTTGATTCTAGAACTTCTAAGGGATTGACTGCTCTTTCTCAAGACCTAATAAATTAACTCTAATTAAATATGAAATTTTCGAAATTCCAATCTCTCAATTCACAACTCTTTCCCTAATAATTTCAATTAGTTTTGACGTGATCTATCGAATAACCAAGTTCTCATATAATATCTCTCTTCGAATGATGGTTGATTTGATAATCGTGTGACATATTAATCTACCAACTCTTGTTGCATAAATTAATCAGATTACTTTTGATTCACTATCTTGATTTTTTTGCCAAAGTATAAAATGCACCATTAACACAATATAGAAATTGTATTAAATCAATTGAATTCAAAGTCAGAAAATAATTCAAGAACAAACCCAAATATGGAAATTTAAAACATAATAAATGTGGCGAACATCATCAAATTCATTTCAGACGTCAATTTAATGAAAATAACAAGAAGAGAGAGAAGAACTTGAAATCAAAATTTAGGAATCTCCAATGCTCTCATTGATGCTCCTTTTTTGATCCAAGAATGTAAGATGGTGGCTGCTCTTTTTTGAGTATTTTATGTTCTTAAATAGTTTTTGAAGCTTCTAGTGTTCTTTCTAGGATTTATGCATTTAAATTTAGTTCCAAAAATAGCCCAAAGACATTAAAATTACAAAAGAGTTGCGTGTTGAAAAATTGAAATTCGCTAAAATTGTTGTTGGTGCTTATTGTCACAATCATGACCTATTTCAATACATCTAATTCTTCTCTTTTCTTCAATTTCCTGCTTCCATACACTCAAACACAGATCGCACAACTCTTCAAACATAAAATTAAGATCCAAATTATGCTCAAAATCACACAAACACTTAGAATATAAACAAACACTAATAAAAACATAATTCTAAGCCTATATACATGATAATCATCTAAGAAATACTCAAAATCACACTTAAACATCTATCAAAACATGGTATAATTTGCACCTATCAACATCCCAACATTTAAACTTTTGCTTATCCTCAAACAAAAATAAAAAACAAAAACTCAAACAAATCAAACAATAGCATATAAATTCATGCAACATGCACCAATGATGTAATAGCCGATTTCCAAAACATATTAAGGGTTAGAATGCTAGACCTTTGAGTTATATCATTTCAGAATTTATAAGATGCATTTCATTCAATGCATAACATGAGCATAAACACACATGAATGTTGATTTAGGAAAAATTGCAAAGACTCTATGTGCATTCAATTGACAAAATTTGGGGTATAAAAGGTTTAAAATGATTATGATATGAAAGTGTATAGCCTATTTCTTGAATTTTAGTCTGATGGATTATAATTAGTAATTTGGAGTTAATTATTACAATTAGGAATTGATGAATTAATATGTACATTTAGTCTAGGAAAAATGTCAAGTGGCAAGACAAGTTGACATATGAAAATTTAGGATGACTAGGCCTATAAAATTAGTGACAGGTGGCAGTGGAATTGAGTGAAAAATGGCTTAAGAAACTAGGTGATAAGTGGACTACGTACTTAAGTGACATTTGGTAGTTTAAGAAGTGGACATATAGCATGGTCCTTTATTTCACAAGTGTCTTGACTCTTACCACCACCTACACCCCATGACCCACACACGTGGATGGCTATCTTCTCTCTTGTTTTTTCTACATGCTATTTTCTTCTTCCTTCTCTCATTATCGACATACATACAAAACCTCACAACCTTGATTTTTTTTCCCTAAATTCTATACTTTGCCACTCTAATATTATGTTGTCTTCTTGTTACTGAAATCATTCAACTCCTATTTTGTTTTTGGAATTGTGCTTGCAAGCTTGGAGGGCTAGGATAGCTTCATAATTGAGGTGGAATTTGAGCTAAACAAGTAAGTGAAATTTTGATCTTTGTGGCATGTTATAATAAAAATTTTATGATGATTTAATTGGGATGAATTGGTTCCTTTTCTTTTTTGTTTTTTTACACATAAAATAGTAGGTTATAGGTTATTATATCGATGAATTAAGTTGGGGTTTGAAGTATAAATGAAGGTGAACTTATGTTAGAGATAGGTGCATTTGAAGTGTCTTGAATTTGGAAAAGTTAGGGTTACATGTATGATGGGATTAAGTGAATGATAATGAATCAATTCAGTAGTGTTTTATGAGATTTATGTTGGGAAGCGATTTTGGAACCGGACCCCAACCGTAAAACGGAATCCTAAACGAAAGTGGGCCAAAAACGAAATGAAAGAACAGACGAAAATAAAAATAAAAGACGGATCAAAAAGCTTGCGGAAATGAAAAGCGGACAAATCGAAAGTGGAATCGAAAACGAAAGTCAAAGAAATCAAATTGGATCAAAGGCGAAAGAATCCAAAGCAGAAACATAAGGCGAAAGAATCGAAAACGAATCGAATTCTTAATGAGCCATAGAAAATCCAAAGGCTCGTAAATCATAATCGGAAACAAATCAAAACAGAATCGAAGGAACGGAACGTATCAATCACACTGAAAACCGAAATCCGACATCCGAGAAACGAAAACTTTTTAAACAAGACAAACATTCAACATTGGAAACCGATAAGACTATCTTGATCTAAGCCAATCCAAATTTGTATAAGATTTTTTTTCATTCTTTATTCAATCTCATACAGAGCAATGGAATTCATCAATTCCATAAGCTCAATTATTCTATCCTTCAAAAGCAAATCATAACTATCAATTTAATCAAAAACTTATTTGCTTTTTCCATAAGGCACCTTATACACATGTCAATAAACCCACAATTCAAACACAAATAAGCACTTCTATATTCCTAGCTCAATCATCAGTATCATCGCACCTCTTTTCCAAAACCCAAAACACAATCAATATACTATTTATATTCAAAACCATAATTCACTATTCTATTCCATATACGAATCCATAATTCAATCAGTTCCATTCATACATCATAACCATACACAAATTTATATCTCAATCCCATAAACAAGTCTAGAAGTCACTTACATTCCAAAATAAATGCACTACAAACTTTAATGGAATTTCAAGCCATATACAAACCAATACCAAAATCCAAATTACTCAAAAATACAAGATATGCAAAAATCGATCAAATGCCTTGACCTTCTTTCATCTGATCTCCTGCTCGATACCTGGAGATGGGGATGAAAGGGGGTGTGTGTTTATAGCTCGTGGATAACATGTTTATAAATCGAAAGATAAGCAAAAATTAATTTTTTAAACTTTTTCCATTTTATAACAATTTCACAGTAGAAATTCATTCAAATGTTTATTTCTCCAGAATCTCAAAATTTTCACAATTCACGAACAATTCAAAACATGAATGCACCACAAATATGAACAAAATCAAAAACGCATAAACACATCAAAATGGTTTGGGTCGGTCCAAAATAGAACGTACTGCACATTTCCGCATAGCGGTCCTATGCAGCCATGAACAGAACGTACTACACTTTCCTGCATAGCGGTCCAGTGTAGCCGTGAAATTATAGGAGTCCTAAAAGAAACTCTATGCCACTAGCAGGTAGGCGGGAGAAGCCTTGACAAGTGCACTTGACATCTTATAGGACCTAACCAAACCCACATAACACATTTCACACTTGAAAATCGGATATCCCGAAGGCACATTTCGAAAACTCAATTCTCATAATCATGTCATATATCAAACAAATTTTTCATTCTCAATTCCGTAATTTCAAAACTCACATAACAAATCAAAATCACATAACAATTTTCCAATCATTCATAACCAAAGAATGCAACACTTATAGCGATTATCAAAACATTCAAACAA
>JANITW010000007.1:7577211-7588859 GCA_027564335.1 Erythroxylum williamsii
ATAATGAGCCCTGTATCCATTGTGGGATAAGGGATAGATATTAATGAGCCCTACTATGGGGACAGTCTAGGCACTCGATCACAACAATAATAAATGGGCAGCTAGTGTGATGTGTATGTATCAACTATGAATGTGGGTTTCTGTAAAAGAGTAAATGTGTAAATCCTGTGAATGTGTTTTATGAAATAAAGTTTAAATGTATATGAATTGTGAATTGTGATCAAATAGGTAGCAGTGTGAAAATTTACTGGGTATTGATATTGTTGCATTGATTGAGAGGACCATCGATGATGGTCATTCATTGAGTTCGCAATACTCACCCAAAAATTTGCAAATATTTTTCAGGACTCAGAAGAATACTCCGTTAGGCGACGGGCGTATAGTGATCGCCTGAGAGAGATAGAAGAGGTCGGGGTCAGTTGCGTCTGCATTAGTGTAATAACTTTGGCATCTTATTATTGTGTATAAAAAAAAGAGACCCACGTGGTCATTGTATTATCAGTTATGTTTTGTAAATGGTTTTCCACATAATATAATGAAAGTGTTTGTTTGTTTCAAAAATATATATATATACTGTGATTTGACTGAGTGATGTAGTACGCTACCCTCGCAAGACACGGACTCAGATATCACTATCGATGTCGAGTTCGGGTCTTATAGGAGTGGGGTGTTACAAGAGGTGTCGATCTCACGAGGAGGAGGATTAATCTAATCCTAAAATCTAAGGCTAAAAAGATATGAAACTCAAAATAAACAATGCAATGCAAAGTAACCACGAGAATTGAATTCAATCACTTAAATAAGAAATTAAACACGAAAGTATTAACAATTGAGCAACAAGCATGCACAATGGAAATTAACCAAGAATTTACCAAGTTATGAGAAAGGAAATTTTACTTATCATTAATGCTAATCGAATCAATTATATGTCAAATGAGTTTCAATTCTAGACTATCCTAGGGCTGATTACTTTCTTTTGAGTTATAACCATTAAACCTTAAATTATAATCCATAATTAGATTATGAAATTTGCAATATCTTAATTCACAAATTATCCAAAACTCTAATTAGATCTTAAGCACTCTAATAAACTATTAGAACATCACACGGGAACTCTCTCTGCATAATTACCAATATGATTTGTCACGATTTTTATTAAATCGCCTAACTCTCATTAATCCGATTTAATAATTTTTCATTTAGTTCACCCTCTCAATTTGTTACCAAATTATGCAAGGAAGCAAACAAATCATGACATTCATCCACTAAACACAATCAATTAAATTATCATTACATCAAAATAAAATCCCGAAGAAGAGTTAGAACATCATCAACATTCTAACATCTATCATCATACAATCCATCCCAACTTTATACATGAATAAAATTGAAACGAAAAGGAATCAGAAACTTAGAATGGACGATCTAGGAAGACAACAGCGTCAAGAAACCCCCTGATCTAGGAAGCACATCGAGACTGCTTCTTTTTTCTCTTCCTTCCCCTTCCTCCTCACTTTCTCTCCTAGGGTTTTCAAAAATGATTGCACGAAAAGCTCCTTTTTTCTTTTCTTTTTGTTCTTTATATTATGTTCTTTTTAGTCCTTTCAAACCCTAAAAAAGCTCTGAAAGGTCTAAAAAGTCCCTTGAAACGTGAAGTTCATAAGTGTCTATGTGTTTTCCCAACGCAGGCAACGACTGTAGCCCCACAAGCCACAATCATGGCTAACATTTGAGTCTTTTGTCATGGTCGTGGTTTTGGCCCGAATGTCTCCGAAACTCCGTCATTCTTTGATGTTGATCCTAGAACACTAGCAAACACATCAAGGTGGCTCAAAAATATAATATTTAAGCTCAAAAGCTTATAATAACCCTTGAAACACTTAAAACACAAATAATTAATAAACTAACACAATTCTATCCTAAACGCATACTAAATGATTGAATTAACGACTAAATCCATATCAAACTATACCCCAAAATATGATGCAATTTACACTTATCACATCCCCACACTTAAACATTTTCTTGTTCTCAAACAAACAAAACAACAAACAACACAAAATCACAAAGCACACAATGCAATAATGAGACAATGACTTCAACTTCATGAAACAAATTTAACTCTAAACATAATCATTCAAGTTATTCTAAATCATTAACATGTAAAATATACGTCTAAAAGTTCTGGATAGAATATACATATTAATTAAGACCTAAATGTCAAGTTTACAAGTTCGGTAGGTTTTTATTAGAAACATTCTTTTTTGTTACTTTTTATGGACATGAACCTAGTTTTTTTTAAAGGAGGCAAACATTGATGATGAATGTCAATCCTGTTACTCAACTAAGTCATGTTGTTATTAAGTTGCTTGGTTGGAATGTCATTATAGCTTTTTAACACGAAGGCATACATTTTTTATGCGTGTCGGTCCGATTACTCGGCTACATCACGTTCTCAACTAGCTACTAGCTTTATTTATAACCCAAAGGCCAACAGAATAGTTATTTATTTAAAGTTAACAAATTTTTTTCATTTTTTAACAATTAATGCCTACCTTGTTGCTTTAGCTACTCATTTTCATGAAAAAATACTAACAAAGATACTTAGTCTAAAGACCTCAAATTATGAATGAATGTGACAACTTATAGGGATATAAACTAACACTAAATCCTAATTAACTTTCATATTTTAGCCAAAGTGTAATAGTCCAGATTACCCACTCATAGATATTGTCTGCTTTAGGCCTTGACCTAGCCAAACCCTCACGGTTTTGCTTTTCCTAAGGCCTTCCTAGGAGATCACCCATCCTATTACTACTCTCACCTAAGCACATTTTACCTCAGAGTTCTGATGAGATCCAGTGCATTAAGTCATAGAAAACGTGTCTGTAAGGGAGAGGCATCCATATCCTTATAAGGTGTACTTCGTTCCTCTCTCCCACTGATGTGGGATCTCACACAAAAAACCCAGATTACTAATTTCGCGAGCTAATGACTCTTCACAACCTAATAGATTATGTTCAAAATTAAATCAATGTCAATCTATCCAAGCTGTCGATACATTCACACAATTCACAATATGCAACCTAAACATACTAACATAACAATATGCAAAATTCACACTCAAAACAAAACACATAACCCTCCCCATACTTGAACAACACGTTGTCCTCAATATGAGAAGGAGACAAACAACACTCATGGAAGGAACTAACATATCACAAAAAATTAAAGTTAAAAGAAAAGGATTAGAAACAAAACCTTACGGGGATGGAGGTGATGATGGTGAGGGACAAAGAACAAATTTACTGGATGCCCGAGATTGTTTTATTATCTTGAAATTGTTTAAAGAGAGTAAGAGTCTTAGTCATCCTAGGTCAATTCAAATTATTAAAGTTTTATTTAAAATTCAAAAAAACTTTAAGTAAACATAATAATTTCAATCGAACTACTAAACGTGCTAATTTATGGTCATTAGCTTAACCTTACATCCTTAGAGGCATCTTTAATTGTTCGAACAGAAGGAAACCACTTCCTTGTCCTTGGGAATCACTCCTCCAAGATATAGTTTGCAACATTGCTCATTGATTTAAAAGTTTCCTTGTTAGCATTTTCCAATTTGAGGGCTCCATTATTGAAAACTTGAATGACTGTAAAGGTCTACTCCATTGAGATTTTAGCTTCCCTAGAAATAGCCTACCCTTGAATTATATAGCAACACTATGTCTCCTACCTTAATTTTTTTTGTTTAAGATGAGAATCATGTCATTTCTTTACCTTTTCCTTATAGAGTTTGGTGTTTTTGTATGCATCATAATGAAATTCTTCAAGTTTGTCCAGTTGTAGAAGTCATTTTTTGCCTGCATAATTCCAATTAAGATTTAATGCTTTTATCGCCTAGTACACTTGATGTTTTAGTTTGACCAGCAAATGACAGCTTTTCCGTGTACAATCCTATAAGCAATTGTTCCAATAAGTGTCTTGAAAACAGTCCTATAAGTCCATAAGGCATCATCTAGCTTTATTACCCAATCCTTTTTGAACTTGTTCACCGTCTTTTTCCAAAATTTGTTTTAGCTTCCGGTTGACAACTTCCACTTGGTCACTAGTTTGCAGATGATAAGGTGTATCAACGCGATGGTGCACTCCATATCTTTTTAGGAAGGCATCAAAAGATTTGTTACAAAAATGTGTACCTCGATCACTTACTATCGTTTGTGGCATTCCAAATCAATTAAATAACCATTTGATGAACTTTTGCACAGTTTTTCCATCATTGGTTGGAGATGCTACTACTTTAGAATGTGAGACATAATCTACCCCTACTAAAATGTACATATTCCCCATTGAGGATGAGAAATGACCCAAAAAATCAATGCCCCATACATCAAAGACTTCTGCTTTTAAAATGTTGGATAAAGGCATCTCGTCTCTTTTAGAGATGTTACCTATTCTTTGACATCAATCACATTATGCCACAAAAGTCTGAGCATCCTTAAATAATTGTGGCCAACAAAATTCCCTCTCGAATATCCGAGCTATCATTTTGTTAGCTCAATAATGACCATCATATTGACCTTTATGACATTACTTTAAGATATCTAACATTTCTTCCTCCAGAATACATCTTTGCATTAACCACATCAGCGCATGTTCAATATAAAATTGGATCATCCCATAGATATCGAGTACACTCATGTAAACATCTCTTTTTTTGTTGGTGTAATTAAGTCAATGTTCTGTAAGGGTCTTGCTGGCATAGTAGATCGCATGCAACTATTTATCTTTCCTTTGGTCAAATATATAACCTATAGCTTGGTCGTTTGTATCGCACATAACCTCAAATGGAAGTGTCCAATCTAATGGTGATAAAATTAGTGCTGATGTTAGTGCCTCCTTTAGTTTGTTGAAAACAAAGATACACTGGTCATCAAACAGAAAGGGAGCATCCTTGACTAACAGGTTTGTCAAAGGTCTTGCAATTTGCGAGAAGTCTTTGATAAATTGATGGTAAAATTTTGCATGATCTAAGAATGGTTGCACACCTTTTACATTGCTTGGTGGTGGGAGTTTCTCTAAAACTTCTATTTTTGTTCTGTCCACTTCAAATGTAACATCCCGTTACCAATATGAAGGGCATATTGGTAATTCGGATGGATTAGGATTGGGTGCATGCATAATTTGAATTTGCACATGCATTTTAGCCTCTATAAATATCGATACATGCTTCTTATTGCACAAGCATATGAATGTACATACATGTATGACATTTCCCGGCTTGATTGTGTAAATTGGAAAAATTAGGTGATAATGATACAGATCATGTTTTGATTATAGAATTGGAGTGAAAAATTGAGTTCTCGAGGTTTGAAAATTGAAATTGGAGTATAGGGTCAGGTGTTTTCTATTTTTGAGGATTTATAGGAATTTTTCTGAAATTTTTAGAGTTATAGGTCCAGACCGAAAAAATGACCTAAAGGCCGATTTAATTGGATTTCTGGTTCCGAAATCGACTGACCAATGGCAATGGAGTATTAGAATTTTGATTTTTGGAATTTGGGTTTAGAGCCATTGGAGATTTGGGAGAAATTAGAATAAGATTTGGGCATGTGGCAAATGAATTGCCAAACGTGCCCTTAGTTTTAAAAGTCCTTGTATAAAACCTTAACCTTTTGAATTTTGCTCCACGACTCTCACTCTCTTTTGAAAGAAAACTTGATTTTCTTCTCCTCCATCGTTGATCTCCACCTTGTTTGTTTCTCTCCGTTTCTTTCTTGCAAATTGCTCCTTTCATCATCATCTTTAACCTAGCTTAAGCCTTGAATTGGAAAAGATGAGTTTTGGTGGAAAAATGGGTGAAACCGTGGGTGTGGTATAAGCTTGAGGGTTGGAGTATTTTGGTGATTTTTGAAAGATTGAAGGCTTGAATCAAGTAAGTTTTTACTTCTTTATGCTTTAAGTTGTTTGATTTGATCATTGAATTAAGTTATTAATTGTTTAGGAATTTAGAAGTTTCGAATGATGTAGGTTTTGAGAATTTTGTTAATTTTGATTTGGGTATTTGAAGACTAATTGGTTTTTGATAGATTTGAGGTTAAAAATAAGTTGGGTTCAGTGTTTTAAATTGTTTGGGAGTGATCTAAATTGAATTGAAGGGTTTAGAAATCAGCAGATCTGAGAAATTCTGAGTTTCGGACGTGTTGCTGGGTTTGCACGTCGGGACGTGTAATGAACACGCCGCGGCGAGCCATTCCCTTCTTGCACGTCGCGACGAGCGTTTGATTCTACGTCGCGGCGAGCAGATTTCGCTCGCATGTCACGACGAGCAAAGATGCACGTCGCGACGAGCAGAAGTGAGCACGCCGTTGGGAGAGCTACGCGTGCGTCGCGGCGAAGGTGAGGGGGCGAGGACACCCAATTTCCGAAATTGAATTAAGTTGTTTATGTGATGAATTTTGAGGTTTTAATTCCTAATAAGTTGGTTATTGATTGATTGTGATTTAGAGACTAAGAATTTCAATTTAGAAGAATGGAATTTTGGAATTTATTTCGGTGATTCTAGAAATCGGATGGCGATTGAATAGCGAATTTGATTTCAATGTGAAGATAGTTCCTATGTATTGGAATTTGACTTTAGAAAGTTCGGAACTTAGTAAATTGAATTAGGGTATTAGAAATTGCTATGACTTAGAGTGAAAGAGCTGAATTGGAAAGATTTGGGAATAGGATCGGGAATGCCATAAACATTTATAGTACATAAGTAAATTACTGCACGTGCATTATTGATTATCATAAATTGTCCAATTAGTAATGTTTGATTATTTTGATTGTTTTAGAGGCTCAAGTGGAGCGTCGATCCTCCGACGTAGCTGAGACTTCCCGGCAGTAGCTTGGAAGTTCAGAGGTGAGTAACCTAGTTAGTTCCTCAACCTCTATGTGTTACATTTTATGCACTTATGCCATGTGGAGTTAAGGAAGGATTTGTGTATTTGCTTTTGTTTGACTTCGGACCATAGGTGTCCAAAATATTTGGAATGTGATATAGAAGTGTTATGTGTGCAAAAATTGAAAGTAATTGGTTTTAATGCAGAATTTGATACATGATGTTATGTTGTGACACAAGTATGGTAAATTGAACATGTGCATTCATGCATAATGTCATGATCAGATAATGACAGTTGTGACTCGTGCAGCCACCGTAATTTCAGAGCTTTAAGCTCAACGCATCAAGGCCTCGAGCCCAACGAAATTTTAGAGCCACAGGCTCAACATAGAAGGGCTTTAAGCCCAATGTTATTCGGAGCCACTGGCTCAACGTTAATGAGCTCAGGCGCACTGTCACAACAACGTAATAAAATGGAAAGTGTCACATGTGCATTGTATACATATATGAATGATAAATTGTGAATTGTGTGAAAGGCGAAATGCCTTATATTGTGAAGTGATGATGCATGCGATATTGTCGAATATGTTATTGAGTGATATTATGTGATATACTGTAAACTGTTTATATATGCATGAGTTGGGTGAACCATCAATGATGGTTTCTCGCTGAGTTCGCAAACTCACCCAACATTGCAAATATTTTTCAGGACAGTGATAATAGACCCTTAGCTCCAGAGTTCGACTTTTTTCTGTCGTGTGAGCGTTGGTAAGAGAAGCTATGACACATAGGTCAGTCAGCTGGGATCGATTTTGAGGATGACCTAGTTTAGGTTTTTGTCTCAGTTCCTTTTTGAGAATATATATATAGACTGTGGAAACTGATAGACTCTTACAGTTTGGTTTTTAAGAAATGAAATGAAAATCTTAAGGTTTCAAAATTTAGTGATTTTGATATTTCAGTTTTATTATATGGATGTCATGTGGAATATAGAAATGATCGTTCGTAGTGCACCCTCATCGTACGACATGTATCGAAATGACTACGGGCGTCCCGGTACGTACCCTACGGTAAGGGGGTGCTACATTATGTGATATCAGAGCATGGTTTGACATCTTTTGGGCATAGTGTATTTTTAGGCTTGAATTTCAGTAAGAAATACAGAAATTGATCGGAATTATGGTTTTGTTATAGGTCATCCATCCTTGGTGATCAGGTACATCAACCAGCTAACCATGGATCAATCGGAGCTAGTAGGGAGTCTTCAGTGCCTCGATATGAGGAGCAACCTCCTAGAGTTCCCGTGAGACGGGAGAGGAGGTACGATCGACTGCGTAAGTAGGGAGTTGTTGACTTTTATGACAGCACAAACCCTGCTGAGGCTGAGGGATGGTTGTCGAGGACCGAGCGAGTCCTCGATCAGATGGATTGTGATGCAGAGGAGAGCTTTGATTATGCAGTCTCTCTCTTTCAGGGCCCAGCTTATCAGTGGTGGAAGACTGTTCCGGGCAGTGCCACCAGACCCTATATTCTGACATGGGAAGATTTCTTGAGAGCCTTTCGGGATAATTATATGCCCAAGGTCTATTTGGAGATGAAGATGCAGGAGTTTCTGGAGTTGAGATAGGGGTCGATGTCAGTGGCAGAGTATGAGGTGCGGTTCAATGAACTGATGGGGTATGCTTCTGTTTTGATTGCTACAGAATCTGATAGGTGCCGAAGATTTGAGGGAGGGATCAATCTGGAGATCCGTACCAGGTTAGCCCGGTCTGATATGGGCACCTTTGTTGAGTTGAGGGCTGCTGCAGTTCGTGTTGAGCAGCTTCTGAGGCAGAGTCAGCAGAGACTGGTCAGGGATCCAGGAGTAAGAGATCTAGTGACAGTCAAGGCAGCTCTGGTAGGAGCTTTAGCAGGCGCCAGAGTAGGTTCAGATCTTCAGGAGGATCCAGACAGTCCGGTTTTGTTCAGAGGGGAAGATTTGAGCAGACTAGCAGTAACAGTAGTAGTGGTAGAGGTTCAGGCCAGATTCTCCCGTTATGTGAGTATTGTGAGAGGAGACATAGTGGAGAGTGCTGGAGATTTACTGGAGCTTGTCTCAGGTGTGGCTCTATGGAGCATCAGATCAGGAACTGTCCAGATATTTTGGGAGCTCAGTCTGCTGTGAGTGGGAGAGCTGGTAGTAGTTCAACGGTGCAGCAGAGTCGTGGTGGTGGACCTGGATTCAGGGGCCGAGGCAGAGCCTGAGGGAGAGCTGGAGATTCCTTTGTGGGGACCGAGGGACGAGGCAGCAGGCCACAGTCCCAGGCTAGGGTCTACGCCATGACTAGGAAGGAGGTCCAGGATTCTCCGGATGTCGTAGCGGGTATGCTTCTGATTTCTAGTTTTGAGGTTTATGCTTTGATAGATCCAGGTTCTACGTATTCTTTTATTGCACCGCATGTGGCATGTAAATTGCATGGTGATAGGGAGATGTTGCGGTATGGGTTAGAGGTGAGTACACCTCTAGGTAGTACTACTGCTTTAGGAGAGGTCTGCAAGGAATGCTCAATCTAGATAGATCAAGGAGTGCTGAGTGCAGACCTGATAGTTTTGCCTCTGAGAGAGATTGATTTGATTTTAGGGATGGACTGGCTCACTGCCCATAGGGCTGTTATGGATTGCTATACCAAGGAAGTCATGTTGGAGTCTCCTAGTCATCCTAAAACTGTATTTCGAGGTGTTAGTCAGGCAGTGCCTACCAGGATGATCTCGTTTCTGAGTGCCTTGAGGTTGATGCAGGGAGGTTGTGAGGACTATTTGGCGCATGTAGTGGATTCCAGGGTTGAGCAGAGGTTGCAGGATGTTCCCGTGATCAGGGAATTTCTGGATGTGTTTCTCGATGAGTTACCAGGTTTGCCACCGGATCGGGAGACTGAGTTTTCAATTGACCTCATTCTAGTAACCGCTCCTATATCTATACCTCCGTATAGGATGGCACCGGTGGAACTGAGGGAGCTTAAAGCTCAGTTGCAGGAGCTTCTAGATAAGGGGTTTATTAGGCCCAGTGTTTAGCCGTGGGGAGCTCCAATGTTGTTTATGAAGAAGAAGGACGGGACTTTGAGGTTGTGCATCGATTATAGGTAGCTGAATCGGGTGATAGTAAAGAATAAGTACCCACTACCTAGGATCGATGATTTATTTGATCAGTTGCAGGGAGCTCAGGTGTTTACTAAGTTGGATTTGAGATTAGGATATTATCAGTTGAGGATAGCAAAGGCCGATGTGCCTAAGAGCGCTTTCAGGAGCAGTTATGGGCATTTCGAGTTCTTAGTTATGCCGTTTGGGTTGACTAATGTCCCGGCAACCTTCATGGCCTTGATGAATAAGGTCTTTCAGCCCTACCTGGATCAGTTTGTGATTGTGTTCATTGATGATATTCTGGTATATTCGAGGAGTAAGCAGGAGCATGCGGAGCACCTGAGGATTGTTTTGTAGATTATGAGAGAGAGACAGTTGTATGCCAAATTCACTAAATGTGAATTTTGGCTTGATGAGGTAGTATTTCTAGGGCACATTGTATCTGGTGAGGGTATCCGGGTGGATCCTCACAAGATTGAGGCAGTGAGGAGTTGGGAGATTCCGAGGAATGTGTCTGAGGTTCGGAGTTTCCTCGGATTAGCAGGATATTACCGGAGGTTTTTTGAGGGATTTTCGGTGATCTCTGCCCCTTTGACAAAACTTCTGAGGAAGAATGTGGCTTTTGGATGGACTGATGAGTGTCAGAGGAATTTTGAGGAGCTGAAACATCGGCTGACTTCGGCGCCGGTGTTAGCATTGCCATCAGGAGCTGGAGGCTTCGAGGTTTTCAGTGATTCTTCGTAACAGGGTTTAGGATGTGTATTGATGCAGCATGGGAGAGTGATAGCGTATGCTTCAAGACAGTTGAGGTCTCACGAGATGAATTACCTAGTGCATGATTTGGAGTTAGCTACACTTGTGTTTGCTCTGAAGATCTGGAGATATTATTTGTACGGCGAGACGTTCCAGTTCTTCACCGATCATAAGAGTCTGAGATATTTGCTGAGTCAGCAAGAGCTGAATCTGAGGCAGAGGAGATGGATAGAGTTGCTTAAAGATTATGACTGCACTATTGAGTACCACCCAGGGAAGGCTAATGTGGTGGCAGATGCTTTGAGTAGGAGGTTTCATATCAGTGCAGTTCAGATTCAGATTGGTAGATTGCCTAGTTTGATCCAGTTGAGGGCTCTTAATGTGCAGATGGATTTGGCTCAGGATGGAGCTCTGATAGCTACTCTGAGGCTTAGGCCGTTGTTGCAGGACAGGATCAGGACCCAGTGTTAGTGAGACTGATGGATAGAGCGAGATCTGATCAGGATTTGGATTTTGAGTTGAGAGATGGGACTCTTTGGATGGGACAGAGATTATGTGTTCCAGATGTGGATGATTTGAGGCGAGTGATTCTATAGGAGGCGCACATGGCTGCTTATGCTATGCATCCTAGTACTACCAAGATGTATCGCACCCTTAAGTTGCATTTCTGGTGGCCAAGCATGAAGAGGCAAGTAGCAGAGTTTGTTTCTCGGTGTTTGACGTGCCAGCAGGTTAAGGCTGAGTACCGGGCCCCAGTTGGGAGATTACATTCGTTGCCCATTCCGGAGTGGAAATGGGAGCGAATCACTATGGATTTCATTATGGGGTTGCCTAGGACGCCGAGGCAGCATGATGCGATCTGGGTCATAGTGGACCGGTTGACCAAATCGGCTCA
>JANITW010000007.1:7592152-7607349 GCA_027564335.1 Erythroxylum williamsii
ATGAATGATCAAATGTGAATTGTATGAAAGGCAAAACGCCTTATAAATGCGAAATTTAATGCATGTGATTTTCTGAAGGTGTTAATATATGATATATTGTGAATTGTCTGTATATGCACGAGTTGGGTGGACCATCAATGATGGTTTCTCACTGAGTTCGCAAACTCACCCAACATTGCATCTATTTTTCAGGACAGAGATAGTAGATTCCTAGCTCCAGAGTTCGATTGTTCCTGTTGTGTGAGCGTGGCGAGAGAAGTATGGCACACAGGTCGGTTAGCTGGGATCGATTTTGAGAATGACCTAGTTTAGGTTTTTGTCTCAGTTCCTTTTCGGAAAGTTATGTATAGACTGTGGAAACTGATAGACTTGTATAGTTTCGTTTTTAAGAAATGAAATGAAAATCTTAAGGTTTTAAAATTTAGTGAATTCGATATTACAGTTTATTATATTGATGCCATGTGGAATATAGAAATGATAGTTTGTAGTGCACCCTCATCATGGGTTATGTATCGGAATGGCCTACGGGCGTCTCGGTGCATACCTTACGGTAAGGGGGCACTATATTTAGGTGGTATCAGAGCATGGTTTGGCATCTTTTAGGCATAATATATTTTAGGCTTGAATTTTAGTAAGAAAAGCAGAAATTGATTGAAATTATGGTTTTGTTATAGGTCATCCGTCCTTGGTGATCACGTAGATCAACCAGCTGACCATAGATCAGTCGGAGCTAGTAGGGAGTTCTCAGTGCCTCTCTTTGAGGAGCAGCCTCCTAGAGTCCCTGAGAGACGGGAGAGGAGGTATGATAGATTGCGTAAGCAGGGAGCTGTAGACTTTTATGACAGCACAGATCCTGCTGAGGCTGAGGGATGGCTGGAGAGGACTGAGAGAGTCCTAGACCAAATGGACTGCGACTCTGATGAGCGCTTTGATTATGCGGTTTCTCTGCTACAGGGTCCAGCATATCAGTGGTGGAAGACTGCTCCGGGCAGTACCACCAGATCCTGTATTCTGTCATGGGAGGATTCTTGAGAGCCTTTCGGGATAATTACATGCCCAAGGTTTACTTGGAGATGAAGATGCAGGAGTTTCTGGAGTTGAGACAGGGTCAGATGTCAGTGGCCGAGTATGAGGTGCAGTTCAATGAGCTGATGGGGTATGCTTCTGTTTTGATTGCTACAGAGGCTGATAGGTGCCGGAGATTTGAGGGTGGACTCAATCTGGAGATCCGTACCAGGTTAGCCCGATCGGACATGGGTACCTTTATTGAGCTGAGAGCTGCTACAGTGCGGATTGAGCAGCTTCTGAGATAGAGTCAGGCTGAGACTGGTCAGGGATCCAGGAGTAAGAGATCTGGTGATAGTCAGGGCAGCTCTGGTAGGCACTTTATCAGGCGTCAGAGTAGGACTTTCAGGTCTTCAGGAGGATCCAGACAGTCTGGTTTTATTCAGAGGGGGAGATTTGGGTAGACTAGCAGTGGCAGTGGTAGAGGATCAGGTCAGGCACTTCCTGTTTGTGTGCATTGTGACAAGAGGCACAGTGGAGAGTGTTGGCGAGTGACTGGAATCATAAAATCTATAGGAATAATGAACTTATCTACTTGCATCAGAACGTCTTCCACTATTCCAAACAGTCTTTTGATAGATTGATCATCTAGCTAAATTAACATCGATGCTAGCTTGACCTCACCCAGCCCCAACTTTTTGAATATTGATAAAGGCAGTCTACTGATCATTGGTTGATATTTTATGAATACAAGAATAATGAACTTGTCTACTTGCATTAGAACATCTTCCATTATTCCAAATATTCTTTTAATAGATTGATCAGCCAGCTAAATTAACATCGATGTTGGCTTGACCTCACCCAGCATAAGATTAATACTTACTCCTAAGTTGCATAAACACTTTATGAATTCAAATGCACCAACGACATAGGGTATTGTGAAACTCCTAGGATCTTTCCATTTATATGGCATATGGCTGGTGACTATGGAACTACAGGTTCTAGTTAAAGCTACCGTCTGGCAACCTTCCTAAGTACGATTCTTTAATAATATGTCCTTTAAAAATTTAGGCATGTGTTCCAAAGCCTCTACAAATGAGAGATTTATCAGTAACGTCTTTAATCTCTTAACGAATTTTACAAATTATGCATCCATTGTCTTCTTTTGTAATTGGTGAGGAAAGGAAATCTTTGGTTGATATAGTGGAGGGGTGGCATAAGGAGGGTATTCACACATATTCACTTATTTATTCTTTTTTTGATCTTTCTCAACAGGAGGGAAGGGCTCCTTTATTGTCTTTGTGGATGGTACAAGTTCCTTCTTACTTCGAAGTGTAATAGCCTTCACTCGCTCCTTTGATTTTGTTCCTGAAGTGCAAGGAATAATTCCCACATTTCGTGTAAAGAAAGTGTTTGACAATTTGTTTACTTGGATCTCTAAATTGTGGATTGAAGAGGCATAATTCTTTGTTACCTGTTCGAATATACCTTCCATTTTTCTTTGCATCGTCTAGGGTTCCAAGCTTGTCTAAGATTTTATCTAGTTTGGATTCCATCGAACTTGGCTTGTCTTGCTGGAAATCTAATGGCCTTTGATGTCTAAACTGTTCCTACGCATTGTTTAATTAAGAGAAGTTTGGGTGATTTTTTCACCTAGGATTTTATGTGTTGGAGTAGGGATTGTTTCCCCCTCGTTGACTGTATTGAGCTCCCTTGTAGTTTACTTGCTCTGATACATTATCCTTCATCAAGAAGCAATCGATTGTATCATGATCCATCTGCCCATAAAGCTCACACTTTAGCTAAACAACTTTTACTGTATTTGAGGATGAAGCCTTCAATTTGTTTAACTCTCGAATTAAATTATCAATTTTATCCTGCATTTCTATCATTTGATCAACAGCTATAACTCCATTTTGTTTATAAAGAGTTGTAAGTTGTCTACTCCGCTTATTCATCCTTAAACAGTTATTACTCACCATTCCTTCTAATAGCACTTCTGCTTCATCTACTATCTTCCTCATAAGTGATCCTCCTGAAGCCACATCAATTGTGCCTCTCATATGTAGGGTTACTCCATTAAAGAACATTTGCAAAAGAAATTCTTTAGGTAGGCTAGTGTGAACATTTTCTTTCTAAGTCTTTGTACTATTCCCACGCTTCATAAATCGATTCTCCATCACCCTGCTGAAAGTTTATGATCTCCTTAATAATCTTCGTAGTCTTGGTAAAGGGATACTTATCTAAGAAGGAACAAACTGGTTGGTCTTATGTGATGAAATTGTTTGGGTTGAGGGAATGGTACCAAGATTTTGCTTTATCCTTTAAGATAAAAGGGAAGAGTCTAATTCTTACAACATCTTTTGACATTTGATGATAATGGAAGGTATCGCAAATTTCAAAAAATTTGACAATATTTGCATTCGTGTCTTCATTCGTTAATCCATAAAATTGTACATTTTGTTGAAGCATGTTTAGGAGAGCTGGTTTGATTTCAAAGGAAGATGCTTACACGGGTGGTCTAGCTATACCTTTATTAGCTGCATTCAAGCCTAGTCTCATAAAGTCCATAAAGGTTCTCGGTTGTTGCCCTTAGTTCGCTCCTTGATCCCACTCTTACTGAAACTCCTCGCCCATTATTGCTTTTGTGGTTTCTTCTTCTTCTTCATATTGATTTCTTCTAATTGAACATTCTAGACTAATGATGTCAAGCTCTACAGTTTCAACCATGCGACTCGAACTCCTTGTAACTCTTGTGTTCATGCAAGAGCATGAACACGCGTAGAAAAAATAGAAGGAACAGAAAAAAAAAAACTTTAAACTAACTAAAACTAATCTTTACCCTCCCCAACAACAATGCCAAAAACTTGATCATATCATTCGAGTTTTAAAATTTATAAGCCCTCAAATACCACAAGCGTACGTGTCGCAATTGTAGTGTAAAAGGTGTCAATCCCACGAGGAGAAGGACTAATACATTCATAAAATTTAAGGCTAAAAGGATATTAAACTCAAAATAAACAATGAAACAAAAAGTAATCATAAGAATTGAATTCAACCATTTAAATAAGAAATTAAACATAAAAGTCTTAACAATGGAGTAGCAAGCATGCACAATGAAAATCAACCAAGAATTTATCAAGTTATGAAAAAGGGGATTTTACTTATCATTAATGCTAACCTAATCAATTATGTGTCAAAGGAGTGTCAATTCTAAACTATCCTAGGGCTGATTAATCTCTCTCGAGTTATAACTATTAAACCCTAAAGTATAAACCCTAATCAAATTATGAAATTTGCAATCTCTCAATTTACAAATCATCCAAAACCCTAATTAGATCTTAAGCACTTTACTAAACTATCAAAACATCACACAAGATCTCTCTCCGCACAATTATCAATATGATTTGTCACGGTTTCTATTAAATCGCCTAATTCTCATTAATCCTATTTAATCATTTTTCATTTAGTTCACCCTCTTAGTGTGTTACTGAATTATGCAAGGAAGCAATCAACTTATGACATTCATCTAATAAACACAATCAATTAAATTATCATTAAATCAAAATAAAATCCAAAAGAAAAGTTAGAACATCACTAATACAATCCATCCCAATTTTATACATGAATAAAATTAAAATGAAAAGGAAACAAAAACTTAGAATGGACAATTTGGGAAGGCAACAGTGTCAAGATACCTCCTGATCCGTGAAGCACATCGAGATTGCTTCTTCTCCCTCTTCCTTCCTCTTCCTCCCCTCTTTCTCTTCCTCTTCCTTTCTCTTCCTCCTCTCTTTCTCTTCCTCTTTCTCTCCTAGGGTTTCCAAAAGTAGCTGCCCGAAAAGCTCCTTCTTTCTTCTCTTATTGTTATTTGTCGTATGTTTTGGGTAACCCTAGAACTTTTTCGGGCTCCAAAAGATCCAAAAAGTCCCTCGAAACATAAAGTTCATAAGTGTCTGCGCACCTACCTGACGTAGGCTACGACTGCGACCCAACAGGCAATGATTGTGGCTCACATATGAGCTTTCAGTCACGATCATGGCATGCAGGACATAATCACGTGCCATTCTTGGAGCTTCTGTCACGATCGTGGCCTGATAAGCTACAGGCTGTTGTTTCGGCCAAAATGTCTCTAAAACTCCTTCATTCTTTAATGTTGACTCTGAAATACTAACAAAAACATCACGGTACATCAAAAATATAATATTTAATCTCAAAAGCTTATACTAACCCTTAAAACAAAAATAATTAACAAATTAACACAATTATAACCTAAACACATACTAATTGATTGAATTGACGACTAAATACATATCAAACTATGCCCTAAAATACGATGTAATTTACACTCATCACTATCCAAAAGGACTTCCATTAAATATTGAACCTCATAAATCCTTACCCTACCTCATCTTATTTAGAACCTTCATAGGCAAACTAATTTTCTATACATAATTAGTTAAACCTACCTACATATTATCAATTTATATGGGTTTATTAAAATTTGGCCAATTTTGGAAATTAGGTTAATTCATTCATTAGTTTGTTTTTGTGTTTTAATTTACCTTTTCTTTTGTTTATGAAAATTTCTCTATATAATTAGTTAAACCTACCTTTATTAGTATTTAAATAGGTGGATTTATTAATAGTAGCTACCAATATTTTAAAAGAAATGTCCATAAAGATTAGAATAATTGGTAGCTATGGTTATTTTAATTTAGTAAATGTATTTGTCAAATTTCCAAACATTTTATCTATGAATTTGATAAACTTGTTGTTAATGATTTAAATTTTGAATCAATGTTACAATAATCGATTCTAAATTCATGTTCAAAGTGACAAAATATTCATTTAATATAATTATATCATTTGACATGCATAAATCATATGGTTCATATTGAAGTTCAAAGTTCAAAAAGTATATTAATATTCATTCATAATTTCACTACATGCAAGGTTAAAATATCTTATGCATACAACTAACATGTTTTAGTTTTCTGCATCAAAGAAATAAAATTAGTGGGGACTATAGCATTACAAGTAACCTTATATAAAAAGAACCAAATATTTTGGCTCATACAGTTCAGAAGTTCTTAACTCTACCTTACTCCTAGTTCTCTTGGTCGGAGGAGCACCTTCCATTGTTTTGGATCTAGTTATTAGTACATGACTTTGAAGGTGAGATATAGCTTTATTTCCCTTTATCCCTTTGGTCTTCCTTTCAATTGGTTCATTTACTTTTGATGCATATATAAACTATTATTTGCACTGTATTTTGTCCATACCCCTTATAGATTATTAAGATGCCACTGCATCAATGAGCTTACTCTTTTTGGAAGCAGCCTAACTTGTTAGAAAGCTAGATTATATGAAGATTCAACTTCTTGTAATACATAAACTAAAGACAGATATCATTTATTCATGTAATTAATTAGTCTGACAAATAGTATAATAAAATTTGTGTAAAATTGTCATCAAATTATCAGTATTTCTAGCAACAAATGACATTTTACCACTTTTAAAATTGTAACCATATTTTTTTACAATTTTTTCATTTAACTATGCTCCTTTTCTTGTTTAATAGGTTGCCTTGAATTTTTTTCTTAGTTCTTGGATATTTTCTTCTTTGGCTTACCTTCTCTTGGTTAGACTAGTGAAAGTTAATAAAGTGACCATGCTTAGATTGGTGATTTTCTATTAACATTTCATGTATGAATATTTTGAGAAACATTATTATGACATTTTTTTTCATTAAATGAAACCTTTTCATTATCACTATCCTAATTATCTCTAGGCATATTAATATGAGCTTATCTCTTACTTTCCTCAAGTATTGAAGCACCTACTAGTGCTATTAAAGAGCAAATCACTATCACTCCTGTTAAAATCTTGCCTAACTCCACTTACCTCAAGTTGGCAAAGCTTGATTAATTGGCTATCACAAAGCCATAATGTGAGAGATGACGATATAAGGTTTTTCGAAGCAGAACGATTTATGCCTTATAGAAGGAAAGGAATCAAATGATTTTCCAGAAGGAAACTGTCTATAAGAACATCCTCTTGCTATAACTAATAAGTATGACGAAGGAGCAATTAATATCTCATCAAATCCATTTAAGGTGTGGTGAATGTGTAGCTATCAAATGGTGTTTGCCTGTTAAGGCATAACTCACAATTCCATGATTTTATACGGTTACATGGATAGCTATCCATAGGGTTGCTTGCTTAACTTCATATGAAACGGTAGCCAAGAGGACGACTTTGTACTTGCTTTCTTAAACACTAGAAAACATGATCCTAGAGCATATAAAAATATAGTAGCTATGGCAAACATCGGCCGAACAAGAAGATGGCAGCACCTATTCAAACTTCTTGATGAGCGAAAGGTCATTCAACATTTTCTCAATTGCCTCGTCATCATAGGCCCTTCCTTTTGACTGCATATGGTAAAATCTGATCATTAGAGAAGTAACGGCATGATATACGGATGGGGCTTGGGGACGAGGAGCTGTTTGTATGTCTTTGAAATAACAAAACCAGAAATCAAAATGTATAAAGAAGTATAATGCAAGAATATATTCTACCTTAATAGAAGGTACCATGGCAATAGCTTCCTCCACTGTTTCAGGACAAAGATTGCCAAGGACACAAAGCTGCAGAGAAAATATGAATACACATGCTCTTAATTATTTCCTATTGTATATGCAGCCCCATAAAAATCCAATACAATACTTATTTTGTAGTATACCTCAAATTCAGCTAACTGATACCGGCTAAGGATTCTGAAACTCAGTTAAGTACACCATCGTGAGCAAGAACACAAAACTTCAAAGCATAACTAAAAAGTTTTTTATCGTCACCAAACTGCATGTTTCTTTGGAAGTGATTACTGTGTCCCCAAAATCAGTCAACAAAAATAAATGTAAATCCTTTTCAGTACTTACTAAAGGCTTCATCTTTAATATCAAGTTCTTCAACATGATAGATGAGACATATATATGAATAACAACCAATTGTACATGGCAAGAATTAATATGGCTAAGTATGTTCAATAATAATTTGTGCTAAAAGGTTCAAGGATACTCTCGAACTTGTCTCACAGCATCAGGATTTTTGTATCGGCTAAAGCGCTTTACATACTGCAGTGACTTCTCAAATACCCTGCAGATGAAGAACATAAAATTTTCATCATTTCCACGAGAACACACATAACAAGAAGCATGCTTTATCCTGTTATATCATCTGTCTCCACAAATTAGCTTAGGCCCACGTGCCTACTGAAAATGTTAAAATCACCTTCAACTTAATGAAAGTAAAAACTACATAGAAGTGTTCTTCGTACCTTCAACCAAATATCTCTCCTTGGATCCTATGGAAGAATTGTAAATGTTCAAGCAACACTAAGTGCAATCAGGATTAAATGACTAGAAACTCCATTCTCATTCAAACGACAGAAATAATATCAATAGAAGTTATTAAATGACTACAACAATGATCATTCCTTAAACATGAGAGTATCAATGTAGTCTGGGCAGCAACTTCAGTACATTAAAGGCGCTTATTAGCATTATATTTATGACAATCAAAACATAGGTAAGCAAACTTGTGACAGTAAATGGACAAACAACGACTTGTTATACAGGTATGAAATTCAACTGGTTGCAGTTTCCTCGTGTACTTTTAAGGAAAACATGTGTAAGCATATAGCCAGGGTCTACTACTTACTGAGAAACTTGGTTCATTGGATCGTCAGACATCTGCTGAAGCTGCTCATACTTATGCTCGAGAATCAAGGCTACTTCACAATTCATCAAGCACTTCGCTTTCAAAAACTCTGTAACAAACAAAGTCATGAAAACTCCCAAACCATTGACAAGCAGAGACTTCTTACCAAGTTTAAAAGCGACCAGTCCAACTATGGCTATGGATCCATCCATGGTTCCAAAAAATATTATGTTAAATAACCAACACCAAAGAATATATCTATGCCTCCATCAGTTTCCGTAGGAAACCTTTACCCAAAACCTAAATCCATGTTACGAAAACCTTTACCAAAGGCCTAAATCCATGTTCCTAACATCAATTCAAGACTCAATTGCAATTCCGTATTCCTATCACTTTCTTTCTCCCAGGACATCATAAGGCAAGATGCAATTCTAGCAAGCTCCCATAGGTAATAATCCATATTACTTAACCACTTACCATCTCCAATTTTGAGCTCAGCAGCATTTTCTTCCTCTTCTCCAGACATGCTGTGCCAGAAACAGCAGAAATCGAGAACTGAGTTTTCCCAAATAAATCAAAAAAACAATTCGGTGGTAAGAAAAATTATTATAAAAAATCTTCTCCTCTTCGGCGAATCTCCTCACCGACAACCCTCCTCTCCGGAGACTCTACAACACGCACTCAACACTACCCCACGTTCCCATTATCGTCTCTTCCTCACGCTGACGGCTCACTCACGCACAGCACACCGCCATCATCTCATCCTCTCTCCTGTTAGCAGCACCAGCCGCCCACTCCCCAACCTTCACGCACGCAACCTTCACTTCTACCACAACACAGATTCTTACCTTTGGTCGCTGAAAACAGGCACAGGATGATCGCCTTTCCAATCGCCTTGAGATTTTATGAAACGTAATTGACAAAGAGACAGAGACGAGCTTCAGTCTCCTGATGGGGTTGGTTTTTTTTTTCACCCTTTTCGCATCAAGAAGATGGCTCTTTTCTAACGATGGGAGCTTCCAAGTTACCACGTATTTTTAAATGGCGTAAAACATGAAATAACTTATTAAAACATTAAACAAAAAATTAAATTTTGATAAAAAATTGAAGATTGAACCTATCATTTTTCTTTAGAAAGAAGATGAAACATAATTCTTAAAACTATGTGACTTCTAGAAGGATTTTTATGTGTTTTAATAATTCTTAAATTTTAAATTATAAAATTTTCTTAAAATTTTGGGTAAACATGCCAATATGTTTAGTTATAATATTGATTAGTTTAACATGTGTTTTATTTAATTATTGTTCAATAATTTCAATACTTTTTTTTGGATAAAAAGGATTAAACGTAATGAAATTTATGAGATATCGTGAAACTAATAATTTCTCAATTTCTACTATATGTGAAATATGAGAAAAATAATGTTAG
This sequence comes from Erythroxylum williamsii, assembly GCA_027564335.1. Taxonomy (NCBI): domain Eukaryota; kingdom Viridiplantae; phylum Streptophyta; class Magnoliopsida; order Malpighiales; family Erythroxylaceae; genus Erythroxylum; species Erythroxylum williamsii. Next base: position 7,602,312 of record JANITW010000007.1, read on the forward strand.
TAAAAATTATTAAATTGTTGTGTATTTTAAATTTTTATTATTATAATTTTTGGATACATATTTGATGTAAAATTGTAAAGTATACAGTATAATATATTAAAAAACTATTTTGCAAATTTCAAAGAATTTATGGACTATTTCATAAATTTAAAAAATTATCCGAAACGATACCCAACATTGATTGGTACTGCTACATTATTATATTAGAATCAAATCCAATACTAGTCCTTTTATGCTATTTATAACATTGCTTACAATGAGATGAGCAGTTGCATCAAAGATGAGAGAAAGGCTAAGGCATCATCATCCTTGCCTTTTAACAAGGCAAACTTAAAATGGACATTACAAAAAAAGTTCAAAGAATGTTTCATCTAGTTTCTATATATATTACCACTTATATTAGAGTTAATCCCATTTGCTACAATGATTTCTCTTATCATCTCAAAATATCTTCACTTATTGATTCAATTACTTGTTTAGCATCTTTTTAATAGTTTGTAGTTTTTTTTTTCTCTTTTTGAAGTCCATATATATTTATAGAGAGAGCAATGAAGACAAGTTTAGAAACTATTTTATCTCCTCTCTGAGTTATTGTGTAGCATCTTTGGTCCACTCAACTATCTTCTACCATTAGACCTCATTGTATTGCAAGTTACACAATCTTTGTATTTAGATTCTAAAGTACCAAAAAATGATGACATTTGAAGAAAAAATTATTTAAGATTTCAACTTCCTAATTACGAAATTTGTAGTAAATGCTAGTTGAGTTGCATTTTAAAATTGTCCATATTTTTTAGCCTTTACTTGATTATCAATCCGATGATAAAGAATGATTTTAAGAGATTTTTTGTTGTACTAAACTAAATTTTTTTTAAAAGACTATGTAAAAGGGATTGGAACCTTTGAAGAATGTTATACTTGTTAATGGAGTCTTCATCTTCTAGATTGAGTTTATAAGTAGGCAAATTGGCTATTATAGAGGAGAAACATTTATAATTGTAGTACCAATCCTCACCTTGTATAACCTTTTTAGCATTTTCTAGTGTAATATACTTTAGGGTGTTGAATTTTAAATGCTTTTTTAAAGGTCCATGACCTTGCCAGTTATTATACCAAAGTTAGGTATTTTTTTATTTCAAATTTAGCTTTTAATCTCATTAAAAATGGTATCTTTCAGGATTGGCATTTGATTAAGGGTTTAGGAAACACTAACTCTAAGTTTGATCTTCTTAAAGCTATTTGCTTTTAGTAACTGGGTGTGCATCCATTGAACTTAAAATGATTCTTTATTTGAATTTTTTCATATTCTCTTATAAAAGCCTTTTATTTGTATCTTTGATTGAGATAATGTATAACCCTCCTTCCTCCTTTGGTACGCACACTTTTGTCTACTTAGCTTGGCTTCTGTTGCATTGTTGAGCTCCACTGTCCACAGTAAATTCTTTAGGATTTTCTTTATAGTGTCAAAATTTGAGGGAAAACTATGTTCTTTAGGTTGTTGGGGTTTCACACATGAGATAATGGCTACTTTTTAAAGACATTTGATTCAAAGCATGTTGTTGTGAATACCTTCTTCTCAATTTCAATCTAACTCTTTTTGAAGTTGATTGAGGGCCCTAATAGCTCATTAAAAGTTTGTAAAGTGTTTATACGTATCTTAACTAAGATTGTATTAACATTATATAAAATAATCAATTCATCTACAAATGATAAGTCAAAAATCCTCAATCTCTTCATTTGTAATGGAGCTTAAAACTACCTACTTGGTCAATGTTGTAAGTTATAATTTGTATACTTCCTTGATGCAAATTGTAGGAAGGTAAAGGGAAATCCTTTTGTCTTAACCACTTTTCTCCATTGAAAATATATGTTGATTACTTGTTTACCAAAATAGTATAGGTTGTTGATGTAACACATTGCTCTAGCCACTTGGCATATTGTTACATGAATCCAAAACTTCTATTATGTTGAACATGAACCTCTAGCTGATAGAATTGAAAGCCTTATGAAAACTAATTTTCATTGAATAAATTTTGATTTTTTTCCATTGTAGTATTAGAAGAGCCTTTATTTAAAAGCATATTGTCAATTATGCTCCTTCCTTAGAGGAATGCACCTTGACTAGGATTAATTAGGGATTTCAAAATTTTCATCAACCTAGTAGTAATGATCTTGTAAATTATATTACAGTATGAGATAGGTCAATAATCTTGCAAGGAAGTAAGGATAAGGATCTTGAGAATAGGATAAAAATAGGTTTGGCTTATCCTAATCAACATTTGTCCCTTTAAGAAAAATTTTGTAATTTCATTAGAGACAAGATTGTTAATTAGGTTCTAAGATTTCCAAAAAGAAATGAGCATTCAGGTCATATAGTCCTATGCCTTGTTTGCATTCAAGCTTGAGAGGGATCTTATTGTGTAATATCTACACTTAAACTTATCTCTATCACAAAATAATTACTCAAAACCGAAGGAAGTGAACATATTATTGATAAGTAATATAATAATAATTGGAGTTTTATAAAATATAAAACTAAATGGTTCAAATCTTTTGTTACTAACTATTTAAAGAATAAAAATTGGATAGATGAATGGATAACTAACAAAATGAAATAAAATCTAAAAAAGAATAAACCAATGAACATAAAATAAAGCAAATTGTTGAATAGAGAATTCACACACATACACACTCACACATAAGTAATGTCTTGATAAGGATTCCTTCTAGCGTCGTTTTTATATTAATAAAGTTAAAAGGTTTTTATAATTGGAACATTTAAAATTCTTATGTTATGAAATTGATCTCTCATTTCAAAACCACCAATTCTCAAATTGATTAATCAATGTTTATATCCATTTAAAACCTCCCAAAAGTGCATTAGGTTTTATAAATTTTTGTGAATGTTTGACCTTAACACCGAAGAATTTATGTAAGCCTATCTCTATTACCTTCTGCAGCTCTTAATTTATAATTTATATTCCACTCATATGTAGGTTATCTTGAATCTTCCATATGAAAATTAATATTAGATCTAATCACTAGCATAATTAAATTTGTATTAAAAATATTCAAAGATATTTTAAAAATAAAACCTAATTCATAATTAATATTGAATTAATCTATAATAAAGGGAATAATAGGGTTCACCTATCTAAAGATATAAATAATCTAGCCAAAAATCTTATTTTCACCAATAAATAAAAGACATTAAAGGAGAAATAATTATAGATGAAATCTTTGTATTCAAATTAAATTTTATTCATTAAGATGAACTCTAATCCTCTTATCTATATAAAAAAAAAATAACTTTAAAATTGATCTCTTGAAAGTTCTAGTACCTTCCAGTGACTAATCTTAGGTTTATAATAAGAAAAGGACGAAAAGATGCCTAAATGATTGTTTATTACCACTTAAATATGCTTTGTCCAAATTAGACACGATTTAGGATAGAATCACGTCCTAGACCATGTGACTTTTTGTAATTTTCTAAAATAGGACATATCCTAGGTTGTATATTTCTCTATAATTTTTCTCTATGAAAATGTGAGTTAAGACATGATCATATCTCAAGATGTGTTGCTCTTCAAATGTTTTCATATCTTCTCTTCTTCCCATGTTTTAAATAGTGTCTTCAACTCCACCTGGTCAAATAGAGACACAATTCTTATAATATCGTGTGCCAAGATCTGTTTAAATAAAAATTGTGATATTTTAACAATTTTCTTGCAATTGTCTCTAATTTTTGATAAATCTCATCCTAATTCATCATATTTATAGTTACCTAAAAATATAACATAAATTGAGTAAATAAAGGCAATTTAAATATAAAAAGAGTAAAATATATATACATTTTGAGTACAACAAATATCCTCACTCTTAAGATTTTATTTGTTATTAAGCAAATCAATCTTAAATAACTCTTAAAGTTACAATTTTGAGGAAGTTCAACAAATTAATTAAAGTAATAAAAGCCATCATCATTTAACTAACAATGCAACTATTTATTATATCTCTAAACATTTGCATTTAATTGTAATGTAGTTCAACCTAAATCAATAATCATTCAAAAAAACCACTAAATTTAATGATTTTGGTACTTATTTTTTTTAACGCTTTATGGAACAATATAGGCTTGTTTGAAAGTTCATCCGTACCTTTTAGTATAAAAGTAAACATCTTTTCAAGAATACCTTTGGTTACTTACTTAGTTTACCATTTTAAATGGCTATTAGTACTACTCTTAACTTCAATCCTTTTACTTATCTTAAAATCAGTAGAGTAAATTTATTTATATCACTTTATTCACACTTTTTTTTTTAACAAAATGGAATACTAAGCTACTTTCTATGTTTAACTTTAACTTAATTTTATGTTAAAATCATATACAAGGTTTTAGTATTCAAATCAAGCATCAATATTAAGATTAATCGTAAATTAAAAGCAAACTACTCATCAAAGCTTATATTTATTGATTTAATCTAGTTGACTCATAATGTAATTTAACTTCTAATATTTCCTCTTAATCACCTTTCTTGTATTTTTTAATTTCTCAAAAATTTTACCTATGAAACTAATTGCAATAAGATCAATTTCTTTAAGAAACAGCTTAAAATAAAATCAAATTAATTCTTCCTTAAAATTCAATTGCATATTATCCTTAATGGACCAATGATAAGCAAAATGTAAAGTAGAAGGTACAATAAAAGTGGATATAAAGGAATAAAAGGTAAAGATGAAAACTTCTTAAAGCCTTTTGTTGCCTATTATATAATATAAATGTGATAGACATCTAGAGTTTATTGGATCCTTGTATAATTACTAATAAATAGAAAAAAAAACAAACTATAAAGTGAAAGAAGTACTAAAAACAAAATAAAAATAAATTAAAATATGAAACATGAAATATGAAATGAAAATTTTAGTTCAAAAAGGATGTGGAATAAATAGATGAAAATACATGTAACATCCCACCCCCTCCTGGAAGGGTAAAATAGGAAATTTGTTGTAGGATGGGATTGATAAGGAATAATTAGTA
>JANITW010000007.1:7620327-7663435 GCA_027564335.1 Erythroxylum williamsii
AATTGCAGTTCTTTCTTCGTTTCAAGCGTAGCAATATAAATATGTTATATATAAAATAATATTTTTTAAGCTAATAATATCCCCAATGGAGAAATGGGTCGGGTATGGGGATGTTATTCCTCGATGGGGATAGAGATGGAGGTTGAAAAAAAAAACCCAATAAGGATGGAGCAGAAATAAGAAACGAAATTATAAATAGGGATGAAGGCAGGGATCGCATAATCTACCCCAAACTCGCTCCGTTGCCATTCCTACTAAAGAGAACTTATTATATTAAGGAGTTACGGCGTGAAATGTTTAAAAACAGAGTAGGAGCGTACTGGTCGTTGGATCGGATGATTGCAGAGAAAGTGGTTTAAAAAGGCGTCAAAACGTTTCAGATATTTGTCTTCGATGCTTAGCCGTGTGTGGGAAAAACCTATTATCCATCAATCAAATATAAATGCAATTCATGCAGACACACCTCTCTCGTCTCTCATCAAACATCTCTTACCTCACCAAGATAAATCTCCACAACTATGCTTAAAACCCAACCAAAATTCACCTACCATTAGCATCCCTCCACCAGACCCATCAAACCAACTCCATTTTGAAGCCACCTATAGGCGTGTATGTAGTCTTCTTCTTTCTCAAACTCAGTCCAGGTCTCTCTTGAAGGGCCTCCAACTCCATGCCCAAATCATTAAATTAGGCCTCCAATCTGTCCCTCTTGTTTCTCACCAACTCATCAACTTCTATGCCAAAACCCAGTTGCCTCTCTTGTCTCGCAAAATTTTTGAGGAGTCTCAGTTCAGATCCGCCACCACTTGGAGCTCCGTGATTTCCTCGTTTGCCCAGAATGAGCAGCCAACTCTCGCCATTGAGTACTTTCGCCGAATGCTTCATGATCATGTGCGGCCTGATGATCACATATTCCCTGGTGCTACTAAGTCCTGCGCCATTTTGGGTAGATGTGATATTGGGAAATCCTTTCACGGTCTTGCGGTTAAGACTGGGTATGATTTTGATGTGTTTGTTGGGAGTTCCGTAATCGATATGTATGCGAAATGTGGTGAGATAAGGGATGCGAGAAAGATGTTTGATGAAATGCCAGAACGAAATGTGGTCTCTTGGAGTGGTATGATTTATGGCTATGCTCAAATGGGTGAAAATGAGCAGGCTTTGAAGCTGTTTAAAGAAGCTTTGTGCCTGGATTTGGATGTTAACGATTTTACGTTTTCCAGTGTTATAAGGGTCTGTGGGAGTTCTACGTTACTTGAACTTGGAAAGCAGATACATGGCTTGTGTTTAAAAACGAGCTATGATTCATCCAACTTTGTAGGCAGTTCTCTGATTTCTTTGTACTCTAAGTGTGGCATTATTGAAGGAGCTAATAGGGTCTTTGATGAAGTGCCCATTAGGAATCTTGGGATGTGGAACGCCATGTTGATTGCTTGTGCTCAACATGGGCATACTTGTAGAGTGTTTGAATTATTTAAAAGGATGGAAATTGATGGGATGCGACCAAATTTCATTACTTTCCTGTGTTTGCTTTATGCATGTAGCCATTCAGGGTTAGTTAATCAAGGAAAGCATTACTTTGAGCTTATGAAGGAGTACGGGATTGAGGCCGGGGATCAACATTATGCTTCTTTGGTTGATTTGCTGGCCCGTGCTGGAAAATTGGAGGAAGCACTTCGTGTCGTGGAAGGAATTCATATACAACCAACAGAATCTGTTTGGGGAGCTCTTTTGACAGGGTGTCGGATGCATGGAGACACCGAGTTGGCGGCCTTTGCGGCTGACAGAATCTATGAGTTGGGTACTGTGAGCTCAGGTATGCACATTCTGTTATCTAATGTTTATGCAGCAGCTGGAAGATACGAGGATGCAGCTAAAGCTAGGAAGTTGCTTAGGGACCAGGGTATTAAGAAGGAGACAGGTTTGAGTTGGGTTGAAGAGGGAAGCAGAGTACACACATTTGTTTCGAGTGACAGGTCGCATCCCAAAACCATCGAAATATATCGTAAACTGAATGAATTGGGAGAGGATATGGAGAGAGCCGGTTATGTTGCAGACACAAGGTTTGTACTTCAACAAATAGATGGTGGTGAAAAGAATGAGGCAATTAGATATCACAGCGAGAGACTTGCCATTGCATTTGGTCTAATTACGTTCCCACCGGACAGGCCAATCAGGATTATGAAAAACTTGCGAGTTTGCGGTGATTGTCACACTGCAATCAAGTTTATGTCCAAGTGCTGTGGAAGAGTGATCATTGTGAGGGATAATAACAGGTTTCATAGATTTGAAGACGGAAAATGTTCATGCGGTGACTACTGGTGAAATCCCAATGATGAAAAAGAAAAGAACTCAACACTTACTGACTTAATCACCATTTTTTATTTATTTGGAGATACGCAGTTGTAGTTCAGATTGATCACTGCGTTTGCTACATTCTTGTGTCTCATCAGTAGAAGGTATGCCTCTTTCTTCTTTGAACCACAGGCTTTGGTGTTGTATCCTCTTTTTTGTTGCCATAGCTTTACGAAATATGACTGTTGGTTTATGGATTAGCTTTCAATGTAAGCAAGCAAAATCCATCGGTTTAAGCTCTGTTACGTAAGAGCGTCAAATGATGTGTCAGTTGAATCGTGGCAGCAGCTATTACAGGGACAAAGACAATTGATATTCTTCAAACCAAGTCTTTATATTTTATTAAAAACTTCACGTATACCCTTTTCATTAGTATTTTTGATTAATTTGTTTGACATAATTAATACGTGACAAGAATAATGTTAGCTTGTCTTTGTAGCCAATAGATTGGTTTGTAATTTTATGTCTGATTTCTATGGTAGTATCTATTTAATGTATTTTACCATTGAAATTTATATATTGATAAGGTTTATCTAGTTGTAAACTTAGCAAATTATGTATTAGATTATGATTAATAAAACTTTTACTAGCTCCAGTATTGATTAAGATGTTACAGGAATATAATTTGTACTGTCAAAATATTCTCTTTTAATTTTATATTTGACTTATCTTTCTATCAACTCCTATCAAAGTATTAGCATAATTTTTACTGCTTTGAAACATCAATTTCATTATAAGATATTCTAGGTAATAATTTATTGTAAGAAATTAGTAAGGATTTTTGCTATAAATCTCATGAAAAATCATCTTCAAGGTCTTCTATATTTGTGATATAAGGAGGATATATTCTTTTTAACTTCATAAAATAATTTTGGAAAGTCAATAATATCTTTTTCTGCAAAACATTATGTATGATGAGTATTTGATAAGGCAAAAGATTTCATGTATATAATAAAATATGGTATATTTCCATCTTTAATTAACTCTTTTCTTTTAAAGTCTTGGATTAATGAGAGTGTTTCATCAAAATCTATATCTTGTATATTGTAAGACATCTTAGGATAGATATTAAACAAAAGCTTTTGATATTGAAGATTGCCTCTTAGAAATTCCATCTCTTTTCTATTGTGAATTCGATCATCTAATATTACCAAAGTTTTAAGACTTATCTATTCCTTCCTTAAAAGTAGATCTAATTATCATTTGTATAGATCCAATATGCACCTAACCTATTGTGTCCCTAATTTCTTAGGGAATGTGATCAAGTTTTAGGAAAATATCTCTTTTAGATAGTAAAGGAATCATTACTTTATTAAAAGTTAAATTAATATCTAGGGTTTTTTCATGAAGATTAATACCATAGAGCATATGGTGTTTTCTGGATTTTAACCCTAATTTTTTTTAGAAATGTCATATTGAACCTGCCATAAGAATTTATAGAAAAATATAGTATTATGAATCTTTTTAAACATTTTTCTATCAATAAGAGCTTTTTGATTGTAAACTCCATGTTTTTCAAGTGTTTCTACTATATTATCTATTATATGCTCATCAACTTGAGCATTAGAAGATTCTCCTATTTCACTCCTTCAACATGAGTTAAATGATCGAGAAAGTCGACAAAAAAAGAGGTGAAAGACCTACAAAGAGTTAAAAAGTGATATCAGGAATGTGTAGAAGGATAAAAGAATAAAAAAAATCAGAAATTGGTGAAAAAGGTAAAACTATTCACGCAATTTTCAATTAAATTTTTTACTATTTTACCCTTCCTTCACCTATATATTCATTCCATACTTCATTTTTTCACTCACATTTATTTTAGCTTTATCTGTCTAAGTTTAAAACCTCCAAACATTCTCACTTCTCTCTAACCAACTTCCAAATTCCCATTTTATTCCAACTTCCACCTGTTTGCAATCCAGTTTTTCACGCATTAAGCAGTCAATGAAATGCAACCAATCATCTAGACAAAATCAAGTCTTAGCCCAAGAGCGAAGGAACAAGGCTAAGGATTTCGAAGCACCCTTCCTAATCTACGTAGAAGAGGAAGGTATTCATTTCTAATCCTTTAATTTTAAACAAATAGTAGTCCCGAAATATTTCGATTTTGATACGTTTGATAGGTTGGAATTGCGAGATAGGGTAAAGAATCTAGCTGAAAGAATTCAGTGGGCTAAGTTTATACGCTTCCAATATCCTGTCCATCAGGAGCTCACTCTTGAATTCTTCACTTCCCTTCATTTCAAACCTAGTAACCCTAAGGAAATGTGGTTTAGGTTGGGGGACTAACTTATGAGCTAAACATAGAGATTATGTGTAATATTTATGGGTTCCCCGAATTTTTCATTATCGATCAGCACGATGATTTTTGTACTTCAAGCTTTTGGAATGAGTTCACCGTATTAGAGCGATTTGACTGTAAGAATACCCACAACAACATTATATGAACCCATGAGCACTTATTATTGCATAAATTCATGTGTCAAGTAGTTTTTGACAAATAACAAGTGCTCAACAAAAGAACTTTTTCTATTGTAGTGCATAGATCATATCATCTCAGTGTACACCTCCACACATGTGTTGAATGTTTTTATTATAACTCTACGTAAGAGGAGCAATAATTTAGGTATAGGATACTTAATTTCCCCCATTGTTGAGTACTATGGCGTGGATGGTAGTGGCCTAACTATCTATCTCCCTAATTATCTAAATCACCGTCACTTATGGCACGCTGAAATCCTTAAGTTCCATAACATGGAACTCTGGGACATCAACTAAAAGACTCATGTAAAGATCAGGGCCAATCAGGCGAGTTCCAGCATAGCATTGCCTCAGTAGGCAGAAGAGGACTTGACTAGTGAGGAGCTCGAAGAGGAAGAAGACATAGAAGAACCAGCTGGAAGAAGGTGCTCGATACAATCTCCGACAACACTAAGGTAATTACAGATATACTTGCAAAGAACTCTAAAAGGATGAAGGAGATGGCCCAAACACAACGACGTCAGAGTCGGGATATATGTCATATTCGTTGATATTTCGAGGCTCAAGGTATCCAATTGCCACCTTCGATACCATCCCTACCTCCATCACTATGAGACTTTGTTTCTAACTCTTTTATTTTACTTATAGTATTTATTTTTATTTTTATTTTTGTTTTTGTTTTTATTCTATTTTATGTTGCTTCTCACCATGTTTGTTTGTTTGTCTACTTTTCACATTGAGGACAATGTGTTGTTCAAGTGTGGGGAGGGTTAGGTGTTTTGCATTGAGTGTGAATGTTGCATATTGTATGATAGTTTGTTTATGTTACATATTGTGATTTGCGTGAATGTGTCGATGGTTGAGATGGAATGAAATTGATTTAATTTTGAACATAATCTATTAGGTTGTGAAGAGCCATTAGCTCACAAAATTAGTAATCTAGGATCTTTGGCTAAAATATGCAAGTTAATTAGGATTTAGTATTAGTTTATCACCCTATAAGTTGTCACATTCATTCATAATTTTAAGTCTCTCGACTAACTAACTTATCCAATATTTTTCATAAAAAAGAGTAGCTAAAGAAACAAGGTAGGCATTAAATTATAAAAAAATGTTTGTTAATTTTAAATAAATAACTATTCCGCTGGCCTTCGGGTTATAAATAGAGCTAGTAGCTAGTTGACCTTTCTTAAAAATGTACTTAGGATTAGTTACAAAGTTTGAAGGATCAAATAATTATTAATCTGTGTGTACAATTGAAAAGGGTGAATAAACTTAACATTTAAGTTTTAACTTGAATGATTATGTTTAAAGTTAAATTTATTTCATGAAGTTGAAATCATTGCAGCATTGTTGTATTGTGTGATGTGTGATTTTGTGTGTTTGTTCTTTTTTCTGCTTGAGGACAAACAAACATTTAAGTATAGGGATGTTGATAAGTGTAAATTGCATCGTATTTTAGGGTATAGTTTAATATGTGTTTAGCTGTTAACTCAATCATTTAGTATAAATTTAGGTTATAATTGTATTAGCTTGTTAATTATTTATGTTTTGTATTTTATTGGTTAGTGCAAGTCATTGAGTTTAAATATTAAAATTTTGAGGTACCTTGATGTGTTTGCTACTGTTTTAGGGTCAACATTAAAAAACAGAGGAGTTTTAAAGACATTTGAGCCGAAACAACGGCCCATGATCATGGCATGCCAACCTACGATCATGATAGAAGCACCAGGGTTGGACTACGATTGTGGCCTACATGGCATGATCATGACAAAAGCCTAGGTAATGGCCCATAATCATAGCCTACATCTGGTTGACACGCAGACACTCAAGAATGTCAAGTTTCGAGAGATTTTTTGACCTTTCAGACCCCAGAAAAACCTTAAAGTTACCCAAAACACAAGAGGATATTTAAAGAACAAGAAGAGAGGCAGAAGGGATCTTTTACATCAGTCACCTTAAGAAAATCTAGAGAGAAATCATCGAGAGATAGAGGAAGAAAAGAAGGAATAGAGAAAAGGAGAAGAAGCTGACTCGATGTACTTCCTAGATTAGGAGGTCTCCCGATGTTGCTATCTCCCATAATCCATTTAAATTGTATTTCCTATTTATTTTTAGTTTTATTATTGTATAGAATTCGAATAAATAGTTGATAATAGGATCTAGAATGTTGAGGATGTTCTAAACTCACCTTCAAAATTTTGTTCTCGAATTAATGAAAATTTGATTATTTATGCATCTATTGGATTTTGTTATGGTTTGATTCTGCAATTGTATAATTCGATAATAAACTGAGAGGGTGAATTGAATGAAAAATGATTAAATTAGACTAACGAGAGTTGGATCATTTAACATAAATAAGAATTGAATCAAATCAAGAAATTGTGCAAAAAGAGATCTTGCATAGGTTTTCGATAGTTTATTAGAGAACTTTAGAACTAATTAGGGTATTGGATAGGATGTGAATTGGGATATTGCAACCTCCATAATCTGATTAAGGCTTATTGTTTAGGGTTAATAGTTATAACTCTAGAGAGAGTAATCAACCCTATGATAGTCTAAAACTAATAATTCGATAATTTATAATCAGTTAGGTAAGCATTAACGATAGGTAAAATTCCTTTTATCTTAATTGGTAATTTTTTTGATTCATTCTTGGGTGTGTTGGAATTGCTTAGTAATTAGTATTTTCGTATTTGATCCTTAATTTGAGTGACTGAATTAAAATTTTGTTTTAGTTTCGTTGCATTTTGAACTTCTATAACTTGTTTCTGGCCTTAGATTTTATGATTAGACTAGTTCCCTCCTCGTGGGATCGATAACTTTGGTACTGTACTAACGAAACATGCACTTGCGAATTATCGAGAGTTATTGATTAAAACTTACACACAATTAAACCACCAATCACTCTACCTGAACATAAGTGGAAGAAAAATGGGCCCAAAACCATTAATGAATTTTTGTGGGATATGCCTTTAATAGTGTTGCCTATAGATTTATGGTTAAAGAATAGGGGCCTAACACTTATGGACTAATTATGGAGTCAAGAGATGCAGTGATCTTTGAGGACATATTTTCTATAAAAGTAAGTGTTCAAGTTCCTAGAGGGTCTATCCCTAGTTCTTCTACTAATGATGACATAGAAGAAGAGGAAAATATTGAACTAAGGAGAAGCAAACAAGCTAAAGTACCCACCAATTTCGGTTATGACTTTATTACTTCCTTTATGTTGAAAAAACATAAGGAGATAGATGACGATTTTTTGGTGATTTATATTATTGAAGAAGATCCTAAAACTTATGAGGAAACAATGACATTTGTAGATGCTACCTTTTAGAAGGAAGCCATAGATAGTGAGTTTAAGTCAATTATGTCTAATAAAACTTGGGTTTTAATTGGTCTACCTTGTGGGTGTAAGCCTTTGGAGTGTAAGTGGATTTTCAAAAAGAAATTGAGACCTGAAGGAACTATTGAGAGGTTTAAGGCAAGACTTATAATTAAAGACTTTAATAAAAAAGATGGATTGGACTTTTTTTATACTTTCTCTCCTATTACTAAAAGTGCATCTATAAGGATGTTGTTTGCTATTGCCTCGGTATTTAAACTTCGTGTGTACCAAATGGATGTTAAGACAACTTTCTTGAATGGTGATCTAGATGACGAAATTTATATGGTCCAACCTGAGGGGTTTAGAGTGCCTAGTCAAGAACAAAAGATGTGTAAGTTGGTTAAGTCTTTGTATGGACTTAACAAGCTCTCAAATAGTGATATGAGAAATTTGAAAGTGAGATTTTCAAATATGGTTTCACCTCTTGTGATGTTGATTCTTGCATTTATGTGAAATATGATGCTAATGATTATGATAATAACTCTTTATGTAGATGATATGCTTATTTGGTACTAGCTTATCCTTCATTGATGCTACCAAGAGTTTGCTAAAGTATTCCTTTGATATGAAAGATCTTGGACCTGTGGACTTTATTTTAGGAGGTAAAGTTGATAAGACTGTCTCTGGTTTTAGGTTAATCAAACTCATTACGTTGAGAAAATTTTAAAGAAATTTGGTTACTATAATTTTAATCCAGTCAAGACTCCTTATAATGCTAATGTTGCTTTAAAGAAAAATTTTAGTGATAGTGTAAACCAAGATGAGGATGCTAAAATTCTTGGTAGCATGATGTACTTGATGAATTATTATCTTCCTGATATTGCATACTGTGTGAGTATACTTAGTAGGTATAATCATAATCCTAGTCAAGAACATTGGAATGCATTGATTTGTTTGTTTAGATATTTGAAGGTTACTATGCATTATGGATTATCTTTTAGTAGTCATCCTCTTATATTGGAGGGGTATTTTGATGCTAACTGGGTTATAGAGAGTGATGACATACATTCTACTAGGTTTTATATTTTTACTTTAGTCGGAGTTGCTGTGTCTTGAAAATCTTTCAAGCAAACGTGTATTGTGAGATCAACAATGGAGGCTAAGTTTATGGCTTTGGAACTAGTAAGACAGGAAGATGAGTGGCTAAGGAATCTTTTGCCTAATATCCTGCTTTGGGAAAAAATGATTCCTTATGTGTTCCTTCATTGTGATTTGCAGGTTTCCATTTATGTTGCTAAGAATAAGGCATATAATGGCAAAAGTAGACATAACAGATTGAGACATAAAATTGTCTATACTTTATACATGGTGTAATTTCTCTAAACTATGTCAAGTCAGAGAGAAACTTAGCGGATCCATTTACAAAATCTTTGAGCTGGAAAAGAGTTTCAGAGCATGTTAAAGGGATGGAGTTGAACCCAATTATGGAGTAACCTCATGATGGACAACCGCCTTGGGAAACCAAGTTCAATGGGTCAAACAAAGTTATATGGTGACTACTTACTTGTACATTATTTGGGAATAATCCTGAGATATTCAGTTGTTGATAGCATCCTTTAGCTTGACTTTACTGTGTTTGATGAGGTTGGATTGTTTAATCATTAATGACTTCCACAACCCAAGTTTGGGTGGTATGAGAGTTCACACTGAGTAGGAAAATAGTTTCATAGCATGTTAAAGGGATATGGTTAAGTCCAATTATAGAGTAACCTTGTGATGGACAATCGTCTTGAGAAACCAAGTTCAATGGGTCAAACAAAGTTATTTGGTGACTACTTACTTGTACATTATTTGTGGAATAATACTGAGATATTCAGTTGTTGATAGCATCCTTTAGCTTGACTTTACTGTGTTTAATGAGGTTAGATTGTTTAATAATTAATGACTTCCATAGCCCAAGTTTGAGTGGTGCGAGTAGTTCTCACTAAGTAGGAAAATAGTTTCAAAGCATGTTAAAGGGATCGGGTTGAGCCCAATTATGGAGTAACCTTATGATAGACAACCGTTTTGGGAAACCAAGTTCAATGGGTCAAACAAAGTTATGTGGTGACTACTTACTTGTACATTGTTTGTGGAATAATACTGAGATATTCAGTTGTTGATAGCATCCTTTAGCATGACTTTACTATGTTTGATGAGGTTAGATTGTTTAATCATTAATGACTTCCATAGCCCAAGTTTAGGTGGTGTGAGCAACTCACACTTGATGGACTCACCTATGTGGTTGTTGGGGGCTAGCCACCCTCCTATGAGAATATTTGAGCTATCTCTCTAGAGTGATCATAAGACCAGGGCATTTTGAGGTTGTTTATTTCTTTAGCAGGTTATGTCTCTGATTTTCTTGGACACCAAGTTCAAGACTTAGTTCACCTTATTTTTCGTCAATCTTACTCCTAAATTGTTACAACTTTTTTTTTTAATCAAGTTTTTGACCAAATGGGGGATTGTTAAAGTCATTGTTTCAAAACCTATTTAATGTGTTTTAGTAATATTCAGTTACCAATAACATTTATAATGTTATTACTGCCATTATCATGCAACATTCATAACTTTAATATACTTTAATATTTATTTATGTCATGGTTCCTATATATATGACCCACGCATCTATTTATCTACCATTTTCTTCATTTATTATGTTTTTCATTTCTCCATACAACACACAAAGTTTTTCTACAGACATTTAACAATACATGCATATCTCCTTCCATAACAATAATATACACGCATCTTCTTCCTATCTCATATCTTCTTTGTTCCTTTGTTGTTATTACTTCCTAGAGACAATTCCTACTTAACCCTTTGGAGTGCACCGAACCTGGTGGGGGAGGTGCTAACCCTAGGGTCGGATCCTATTATCCTGCTGCACTGTAAAGGGGGAATTTTCAACTTAGGGCAGTAATTTTTCACTATGCCTTGCATTTTTAGATAAGCCATCCCAATTTTATTTTTCTCCTATTTTTGATAACAAAAATGGTTAGAATTTTTAATCTTTGATTTCAAATAATCATTTGATAAAATTTAATTTATGTTTTGGGGTTTAATTTCTTCCTTCATTTTGATGTTTACTTCATCATGAACATTATGGATTTGTGGCATGAGTTCAACTTAGTTCCTTCGAAGAGTTCATTAGTGAAATAATAATATTTTTTTACAAGTAAGGGAGAATTTTAAAACTACTTAATAGAAAACAAGAACATGGACTCTAATTTTTTTTTTCATTACTTTACATAGTCTACAATCATTTTCAAACTACCCTATAGAGCATAAAATGAAGTAAAGAATTATTGGCATACCCATTTGAGTAAATGCTTGAAAAACACCACAATCGAAGCAACGAAATTGCAGGGATTGACAACATTCATAACAAAATTCAAAGGAACTAATAACTTGAACGAAGATGGTGGCTCACTTAATTATGTTCCAAAAACATCAAACTAGGGGAGGAATTTTGACAAAATTCCAATGTCTTTGTTATTATTTCGTGTTCATTTTTCAACAGGTCTTGAACCAAATCATGAACAATAAACAATATTAATTTAAATTATTTGGAAACTAGAGCATTTTAGTTGATATGAGTTCAACTTATCGACAAAAGTCTTCTTTCATTTCTCAACGATGAAGTTAGACCACGCATATGAGCATATTATCCTAGGTCAGAACAAGTTGATAGGATCCCCCTTTCTCTTCTTACCCCTATATTGCCTGTCATTTCTGTATGTTTCAAAGTCCACAAGGTGAGGTTCAGTCCAAAAGAGTCTTTTAGAGGATGTTGGAGTCTTCTGGAAGATTCTAAAAGCTTTTAAAATATGTTGGAAGCTTATAGGAGACCCTGGAAGCTTTTAGAGCATGGTAGAGGACTATGGAAGCTTATGGAACATTGTGGAATAATATAGAACATTATAAAAGCTTGTAGAATTTATAGATATGTATATAATGTACATGAAGTATGTAGAGTTGTGTAGAGAATTCTAAATGGTGATTGTGAGACTTTAGATTAAATAGATCCTAGCCATCCATTGAGGAGGTGGAAGGCTATAAATACCCAAGGGACTGCATTTATGCATAGAAGTTTTTAACAATTGCCTTGTAAAGCTTTCTTAAGTAATATAAGCATTCTTTATGTTTCCTCATTCTTGTTCTTGTTTTGTCTTGCATCTTTACTAACTTATGTTAGCTTTGTTTCTAGCATTCGAGGGAGAGGATAACTTAGTTGCGAGACATACAACTAAGTGTCATGTGGTTCATTGGCAAAAGACTAAGTTAAAGACAGTTGGTATCAGATCCAAAGGTTGTGCTCATCGTTGCTTAGTAAAGATGTTACAAATAAGTGGGACTACCAATGTTAGAGAGGAGAAGATTACCGGTAGGGAGAGATCAAGGTCGAGGGATGTCTTGGTAGACATAAATGGAAGGCTCGCGAAGGTGGAGCTAGCGGTGGCCAACGGGCAAGACAAGTTTGAGGATGTATACCAATACATTTAGGAACTCAAGAAAGGGAAAGAAGAGTTCAAAAAGGAGATGCAAGATGCCTTGAACGTTGCCAGTTCTAAATGTCAAGACCAAGTGAAGGCCTTAAAGGAGACCATTCAATCTAGGATTCTTCACCTCAAGTAAGAATTTACAAAGGTTATGGATGAGCTACTCCTTTACAAGAGGGTGATTGCTCAAGTGGAAAGCAATGTCGTGCCTACGGTAGTTATTACTCCTTCGAAGGTGGACATTCCAATGCCAAAGGTGTACAATGGGTCGAGGCACGTGAAGTTATAATCCTAAATGCCATCAAAACCAAATTTGAGGTGCCTAAGTTGGAGAAGAAGGGACATTTGTTCATGGAAGTAAAGGTAGGTGATAAAGCCGTAAAAGCTCTAGTTGGCACCAGAGCTACTCACAACTTCCTTGAAGTAAAGGAAGACGTCCGGTTGGGCCTCAAATATAGTAAGGAGAAAGGATGGCTTAAGGTAATGAACTCTAAGCGAAAGTCGACCTTTGGAGTTGCTCGTGGCGTTAAGATTTGCCTAAGTGAGTGGTCTGCCCTTGTTGACTTTTCAATTATTCCAATAGATAATTATCCAATAATGCTTGGTATGGAGTTCATGGAAGGTGTCAAGGTCATGCTGATTCCCTTTGCCAATACTATATGTATCTTGGAGGAGGGTAATACGTGCATAATGCCTTTGTCACAAGAGGCGAGTCTATAAGCTAAGCAACTTTCAGCTATGTTACTTGCCAAGGGTGTGAAAAAGGCAGAACCTACATTCTTGGGGGGCACATTGTGGGAGGGGGCAAGCTTAGGATAGACAAGTTCAAAGTGCAAGTCATCCATGATTAGGAGCCACCAAGGAAGGTGTCTGAGTTGCATTCTTTTCTTGGCCTTGTTAACTTCTGTTGTAAGTTCATCAAAGGATATTCCTCCCTTGCATCTCCCCTCACCAATCTATTAACATAGAATAGAGTTTGGGCTTGGGATGCGAAATGTCAAGGAGTGTTTGAAGTCATGAAGGAAGCAGTGATGGAGGAACCAATGTTGGCCCTTCCTGATCACACCAAGGCATATAAGGTACATACTGATGCTTCCGATTTTTCTCTTAGTGGTGTTTCAATGTAGGATAGTCATCCAATTGTTTACAAGAATCATAAGCTAAATGATACCGAGCACCATTATACCGTTCAAGAGAAGGAGGTAACCGTGGTGGTGCATTACTTGCGAACTTGGAGACATTACTTGTTGGGGTCTAATTTCATTGTGAAGATCGATAAAGTTGCCACAAGTTACTTCCTCAACTAAAAGAAGTTGATGCTGAAGCAAGCTAGGCGGCAAGCTTTCTTGGCAGAGTTCAATTTTGTGATGGAGTGCAAGGTTAATATGGTGGATGATGCGCTTAGCAGAAAGGTCAAGCTAGCTGCCATCATATGTTCAAGTTTTCCTTTGGTGGATCGTATCAAAGAGGGACTAGAGCATGACTTGTAAGCCAAGAGTTTGATGGAGTTGACAAGTCGAGGGAAGACACACCAATTTTGGCTTAAAGATAGGGTACTCACTACCAAAGATGATTGTGTATATATGCCAAAGTGGCAAGGGTTGAGCAAGGAAATCACTAAGGAGTGCCATCACTCCATATGGGCAGGACATCCTAGTGCAA
Source organism: Erythroxylum williamsii (assembly GCA_027564335.1). Classification (NCBI taxonomy): domain Eukaryota; kingdom Viridiplantae; phylum Streptophyta; class Magnoliopsida; order Malpighiales; family Erythroxylaceae; genus Erythroxylum; species Erythroxylum williamsii. The sequence goes on from JANITW010000007.1 coordinate 7,634,695, forward strand.
TCGTATGTTGGCACTTATAGAGCATGTATATTATTGGCCCTAAATGAGTGACGATGTCGAGTTATATGTAAAGACTTGTCTTGTGTGCCAACAAGACAAGGTGGATCAACATAAGCAAGCTAGGTTGCTAAAACCATTGCCTATTCTGGAGAAGCCTTGGGAGAGTATCTCCATAGATTTCATCACATGTTTACCAAACTTCGAGGAATGTAGCAACATTATGGTGGTGGCAGATCGATTTAGCAAGTATAGGGTGCTCATCCTTGTGCTTACAAAATTTATGGTTAAGGATGCAACGCATTTATTCTTTTATCATGTGATGAAGTATTAAGGTATACCAAAGATGATTGTGAGCGATCGAGACACTCGCTTCATGAGGAGGTAAGCTATTAGGGTTTGAGCTCAACTTTTTTACAAGCTTTCATCCTCAACTGATGATCAAACTGAGAGGGTGAATGCATTGTTAGAGTTATTTTTGTGGAATTATTTGAGTTCCAACTAGCATGATTGGGCCAAGTTACTTGATGTTGCTAAATTATCTTAGAATTTGCAAAAGAACGAGATGGAAGCTACTCTGTTCAAGATTGCCACAGGACAACAACCTATGACTCCTCACACTTTGGCGATTGGATATAAAGGTATGAGTCCTGCCGTATTCAAGTTTGCCAAAGGTTGGCATGAGAAAACTAACATAGCATGAGCACACTTGGTAAGGCATGCCAATCGAATGAAGAAATGGGCAGATGTTAAGAGGAGACATTTGGAGTTCGAAGAAGGAGACGTGGTATGGTGAAGCTCCTTCCCTATCAGAGCTGATGGTTTGCCAATGTACACAAGGGGCTAGTAAGGCGATATGAGGGCCCTTTTCCCTTAGAGAAAGGGGTTGGTAAGCTAGTCTACCGTTTGGCATTACCCTCACATTTTGAGATGTATCTGGTTTTCCATGTGAGCTTATTAAAATCATATTATGCTGACAAGAAGGAGCTGAGTAGGGGTGAGTTAAGGAGAGCACCCACAAGCATCACTACTTCTCACTAGCTGGAGGTAGAGGAGATATTGACACATCGTGTTATACCAAGGAGGGGTTCCAATCCAAGCTACGTGGAGTACTTTGTGAAATGGAAGGGATTGTTTGATAGTGGGGCTAGTTAGGAGCATGAGCTCACATTATGGGACTATAGGGACATGATCGAGGCATACAAAGAGGATGCAACGAGGGTGTTGCCTGAATGAGTAGGGAACATATCACATTCTGTATGTTTCAAAGCCCACAAGGTTCGGTTCGGTCCAAAAGAGTCTTCTAAAGCATGTTCGAATCTTCTGGAAGATTCTGGAAGTTTTTAGAATACGTTGAAAGCTTATAGAAGACCATGGAATCTTCTAGAACATGGTAGAAGACTATGGAAGCTCATGGAACATTGTGGAACAATATGGAACATTATAAAAGCTTGTAGAATGTTGTAGATATGTACATAATGTACATGAAGTATGTAGAGTAGTGTAAAAAATTCTAGATGGTGAATGTGAGCCTTTGGACCAAATAGATCCTAGCCATCCATTAAGGAAGTGGAAGGTTATAAACACCGAAGGGACTTCGTTTGTAAGATACATAGAAGTTTTTAGCAATTGCCTTGTAAAGCTTTCTTAAGTAATATAAGCATTCTCAAGTTTTCTCATTCTTGTTCTTATTTTATCTTGCATTTTTACCAACTTGTGTTAACTTTATTTCTAGCATTCGAGGGAGAGACTGACTTAGTTACGAGACATACAATTAAGTGCCGCACAGTTTGTTGGTAAAAGACCAAGTCCGTGACATGCCACGCGGAAGGGACATTGGGACATAAAAAAGGACAGAGAGAGATAAGATTTCTCTCACTTTTGGCATAGCGGGCTCCTAGCAAGAGGCCCTCACAGCGGGTTATTATCTCAGTTGTAGAGCCCACTCTCAATCTTTAATAGAAGGCTAGTGAAATTTAAAAAAAATGAAATTGTAAGAAATATTAGTAAATCGTAAGCATATATTTGTATAAAAAGGTTTAAGTTTTGTTTTTGGTCAATTAAAGAATTAATATTGTCGAAAACGTGAAAGCCAAGTCAACTGCGTGTGATGCCTTGGACTAAGGATCTTTAAAAATGCTGTTTTGTAGTAGAATAGTGTCCCGGGTGTCACCTGCTGTAAGAGAGTAGTTCTAGTTTTTGTTGCAGTTGGAAGTGGAATTGGAATATTATATTGTATTCATATATTATATTATCTAATGATACCAACAGTGAACTTTGATCGGTGTTTCTTTTATGATTCTGATTATCTGGGGTTCTCTGAAACTGAGGCAGGTGTATGCAGGGAATCTCGAGTGCAGGACACGGTTGGTTCTAATTAATTATCCAACGTCTTCAATTAAATGTGCAATCTTGACCATTAATTTTGTTTTCCTATTTTGCATTAAGCGTTCAGAAGTCTCGTCTTTCCTTTTTGCTCTTGTTTTCTTGTTATACGGATAGTAAATTTAGCATCCTTTCCTGGTAAAATGTCCTTCTCGTTTCCTAGGTTCTTTCTGTTGTCATTTTCTGTGTTAACCTCTCAGTTTTGAACCTTTTCTGATATCAGTCCAAATTTGGTCTTTTTTTCCGATTGCCTGACGTTAAATAGTTGGTGTCTTATTGTTGTTTGGGGTTGGAATACAATTTTCTTACGAGGGATGAATTCCTGTATTATTAAGGCGTTGAAACATTGATTCTGATTGTATCTGAAACACCAACTGTAATCATGGCCACAGATGCTGCCATTTCTCTGTGGAAGTATGTGGCCAATATGCCTCTTCTTCTGCTCTTCAAGGACACACGGTAGCCTTTCTTTTTCTGTTTTTAAACCTTGGCCTTCGTTTTCCTGAGTTTGCTTCTCTTATTGGTTGTTGTAAATGCGTGAAACAACAATTCCGTCCCTACGATTTCTTCAGGAATGTCTTCAGGAAAGATGAAGTCGGGCTGGAAATAGCAGAAATTGCCATTCCTGCAGTGCTTGCTTTAGTTGCTGATCCTGTTGCATCTTTGATCGATACAGCATTCATTGGCCACATAGGTTTGTGTTTCTCCTCCCATCTTAATCATAGGCATTTCCTTGAAATCTTTGTCAAAGTTTCCCAATTGACGGTTCATTGCTAATTTCTCACATTCGCATCCATATTTTCTTTATCCTCTGGTTATGCATGTGTTTCTGTTGGGATATAGCATACGAACTTTTATTGTGTGAAAACGCCATTGAATTCAAAGTTGAATGGTTGTTATAATGTTCCACTGTCTTATTGACCATCGTGCACATTAATGATCATGGATTTGTCCATTGTCTTGTCTGTTGGTGTGACAATTGCGAAAGCTATTCTACAATTTCAACACCATGGATAACAAGCTCCAAAATAGACATTTAGGTCCTAAAAAACCGAAAATACCCTTTAACCTTTCAATGGCCATCTAATTTTCTCATTCAGTGGTTTGAGATTTTCACCATTTTTCTCTCTTTCTTTTGCTAATTTCTCATTTTAAATAATTTTTCTTCTTTTTTCTCTTTCTTTTAATCTCAAAGTTAAAAGGAATGAATTTTGTTATCCAAGAATGAAATAAAATTCAATCCTAATTCTCAATTAAAATCAATTACTTTCGGTTAACCGAATTGACTAGATTTAATCGAGACTAATCAAGTGAAATTGGATATGATCAAACTAGATAAAGCTAGCATGATGAAATTTGACATGAATTGGACTTGATAAGAAAGATTAGTTATGAATTACAACTAAACAGATGCAATTAAATCTAGATGGACACATTTTGACACGAAAGAGAACTAATGGGATGTAATAAGAACAAAATAATATTAAAAATATAAAAGAACCAGACAAAACTACGAATGAACGGCCGTCGTTCTTTGTTTTCTGACTACTTTCAACATTTACCATATAAAAAAAGGGTTATATCAAAGAAGTGCACTTGTAGAGAATGAACACTCTTGAAAGTGGAAATAGCTTTACGTTGAAGTTGAACTGAAGTGGATTTAACTTGAGTTTGCACCTACTATCTGACATTACATTGACCTAATGCAGCTTTTTTCTATAATGTCTCCGCGTAGATGGTATAAAATGCTTTGATTCTACCTTGTGCATATATTACTGATTCCACTCCACTTGAGCATTGATATAATCAAATTATGCATTTGCATCTCAGTATGCTATCAAATACTGAACTACATGAATACGGTCTCCCCATTCAATTATATATAGGTCCTGTGGAGCTTGCTGCTGTGGGAGTTTCTATTGCTGTTTTCAATCAAGTGTCAAAGATTGCAATATTCCCACTTGTTAGTGTCACAACATCTTTTGTTGCTGAGGAGGACAGTGCTGGAAGATCAAATACTGTAGAACTAGAAAATGTAAAACTTGAAGAAGGTTTTACAGTCAACAAGGAGACAGAAGAGTTGTTACCTAAAGCTGGTACGCTCCTCGTCTAGTTGAAGAGCTACTTCAGTTGACTGATTAGGCAGCACCCTTGTCTGGGCTGCCAAATGTATGATTATTTTGATGATGACGTCCGATTTGTCTCTAGTTTACATTTGTTCTGTTCCTCTATGTCTAGAATTTGCACGACAATCATCTCCAAAGACTGATAGTTACCCTAATGAGAGAAGGCATATTCCATCTGCTTCTTCAGCAATGGTTGTTGGCTGCGTACTTGGCATCATCCAAGCTGTTTTTCTCATTTTGGCTGCTAAACCTATCCTGAACTATATGGGTGTTAAGTCTGTAAGTATTCTGTCAGCTATGTTTGAATGACATGAAATCCTGGTCCCTCATCCTCAAATTGTTGGGTCACAGGGTATTATTCTTTTGCTGATGGAAATTATCTGTTACTTTTTAATCATTATATGCATTCTGAAGGGTTCTCTTGATGATTGATATTTGATCCAATATCTATTTGGGATAGCATATGATATCTCTTATATGTTACTGAATTTTTAACCATATGTTCCATATTTCAACTCATTAGTGGAAATGTAATAACTACTTCAGTTGAACATTAACGAAGTGTAGATACCTGAAAGTGTTACCATTATAACTTCCATGCTATCAATGAAAATTGTTTCTGCTAATAAGTTTTTTTTTTTCTCTCTAATGCAGGACTCACCCATGCTAGTACCAGCACAGCAATACTTGGTATTGAGGTCGCTAGGTGCTCCTGCGATTCTTCTTTCTCTGGCCACACAAGGAGTTTTCAGAGGCATCAAAGACACAAGAACGCCATTGTATGCTACTGGTCAGATAGGATTTCCTTACTTTGTTACATTTTCTTCTTTGGCATTAACTTGATCTTTCTTTCCTGGTCAATCCTCATACATTTTTGGTTTGGCATTCCCTGGAAATTTAAAATGGAGTTCTATCTATTTAGATTATTCACGAGATGAAGCATGTCCATCTTATTATTTTTTACTGACTTTTTTGTCCATTACGTCACCACAGGAAATAAAAAAAGAATATGGTTTTACTCTATGTGACCATTATAGCTTGGTCAATGAGAGAGATCTAGTTAACTGCTTCAGTGACTTGCCAATTGCAAATGATCTTCACAAAATAATATCTCAGAAATCTGTTTCTTCTCATCTTGGTTAAAGCATTGGGAACACAATTGCTTCCTAAATCTACACCAGCAACCTAATACCCTTTTGCCCTTTTTCTTCATTTTTATTCATAATTTTGGCATTTTTAATTTCCCTTACGTGCCTCTTATCATTCTTTTATATTTCTGATCTACAAATACCTGAGCTTGTTTTCTTATAGCATGACCAAATAGACTTTGAATGTGAGGTTGGGTTGTTGAGTCGGCAGTGTACAGGGACATAAACCAGTAAAGTGCTCAGGAACTAACATTTATGTTCTTGATTGATAATCTATACCATTCTTCCCTACTCTAGAGAACAATTTAGAGGGTGGTTCCAAGATGTCAAAAGTTTTTGTTATTACATGGACTCTTCTGATCCATAATTTTCATAAATAGGTGCACCCTGAAGTTTGTTCATCTTTCATCAAAGTGTAATTTACATTTTTGAGATAAGCGAAATGAAATATAATGCTTGAATCAATCTAAAAGGGCTAGTCGAAAATAAGTGACTGACCACATATGGAATGCTGTTGCTATGTTTGAGTCTTATTGCTTTTAACTGAATTGACGAAGCTTTAATTGGAAGAGTTTCCTTTTTCAATTTCACCTCCATGGTTGATTTCTCTGGAAACTTTTTAATTTATTGCGGTTTTTGCCGTTGTAGTTGTTGGAGATGCAGCAAATATTGTACTAGATTCAATCTTTATATTCATATTCCGCCTGAATGTCAGTGGTGCAGCTGTTGCTCATGTTATCTCTCAGTGAGTTACTTAATTTTGCTGTAGTGACATGCCTATTTCTTTTTTATCCTGACAATATTGAGGAACTTTATGTTTAATTTCCTTCATTTGTGATTATTCTAGGTACTTGATTGCCTTTATTTTGTTGTGGAAATTGACTGAACATGTTGATCTACTACCTCCAAGCGTTAGAAACCTGCAGTTTGGACGATTTCTGAAAAATGGTCACTTATCTCTCCCTGTCTCACTCAAACACACACACACAGACACATACACACACGTCAATTTTCTTTTCCTCCTGAGTTCCTTTGAGGAAGTAAACGTCACTCCTCCGTTTTTGGCATTAATTCTTTATGGTAGTTGCGCCGACCTATGCCAGACTGTTATCTTCAGGATTTCTGCTATTGATGAGGGTGATAGCCGCAACCTTCTGTGTCACATTGGCAGCATCATTGGCTGCAAGGCAGGGATCAACTTCGATGGCAGCATTTCAGGTTTGCTTGCAGATCTGGTTGGCAACCTCTTTACTTGCAGATGGTCTGGCCGTTGCTGGGCAAGTAAGAAGCTTTTCTCTAGCTAATGCAAATTCTGTAGCAAATGGTTCATATTCAAGATTTGGGTCATTTTCCAATTTATGGAGACTTAACAGTATCAAATGAACTGTGTAACAGAAAGGATGAAATAGGTTTAATTCAAACAATTTGCTTGTAATGGCATCTTCACGGTCCCACCTCAACAATTTGCTTCTTAGTGAATTATCACATCCTTCATTTGTCATTAGTTCAAGGACGTCAGCAATCAGGAAGTTTGCAGTAGTTTTTGAATGCTTTTCCAGATTGAATACCTGTCAAGGGTAATCTTACTTTCATGAAATAGATTGTAAAACCATTGTTTGAATATCTTGGAATTAGAAATCAAAATATACTACATGGTTCAACAAACTGTTTTTCTTATCTTCACACGCGCTTTCATTTAAAATCTCCAAACTTCTTCCATATTCAAACCTACTCATTCTCATGGATGTTGAGGATAAAAATTCCTTTTCTTTTACTTCTATGAATTGCTGTGTTGTTTTAGCAGTGCATGTAGTACTACTATACCTGGGAGTTGCCAAGCCTATTGCTATATTGTGTCCTTTTATGATATGGTAATAAGTTTCTGTTTTCATAGGCAATGCTTGCAAGTGCTTTTGCCAAGAATGATTATGACAAAGCTGTAACCACTGCTTCACGTGTATTGCAGGTAATTTAATTTCTTTGTATGGAAGCTACTTATACTCTATACAACATTGTAAATCTGTTTCTCGTTCTATAACAGCTTGGTTTGGTTCTGGGTCTAGCACTCTCCATTATCCTTCTAGTTGGATTACAATTCGCTTCGAGACTGTTCACAGATGATGTCAATGTTTTGCATCTTATTAGTTTGGGCATCCCGGTATTTTCCTGCATCCATTTTCTGGCAACAAGAACAGTTTATTTTCCTTTCTATGCCCCTGGCTTGTTCATCAATATGTTTTCAGAGGTTTCCGTTTTCCTGATCAGTTTGTTGCGGTGACTCAACCCATTAATGCACTGGCCTTTGTTTTTGATGGAGTAAACTATGGAGCTTCTGATTTTGCATATTCTGCATACTCAATGGTATTCTTTGCCATTTACCCTCTCAAAAAATTCATTGGTTGATAATATTTTTCATCTTTCTTCCTTGTGGAACTTAACTGGTTTGCTTTTTGAATCATCTAAAATTTACAATCCTAATGATACTTGCAATCTTGAATTTGTAATGAGATTCTATTCCTTTTCATCTATATGTTTGCTTCTTCCAGGTTGTGGTGGCAATTGTAACTATCTTTAGCTTATTTGCTCTATCCTCAAGCCATGGTTATATCGGTATCTGGACTGCATTAACAATATTTATGAGTTTACGGGCGTTTACTGGGTTTTTGAGGTAATTTCTTATATAAAGAAGTAGAAAATAATGCGGCCTCAGTTTACAGGAAATTTTGTGTGCATTACTCATTGTGGTTTCTGTAAACTTGTACACTCGTATGTGCAGGACCGGAGCTGGAATGGGACCTTGGAGCTTTCTCAGAAGTTGATGGAGTTCCTACTGATTTTTCTGTACTACAGAATTAATGTACTTGCATGTAAGCATGCCCTGCGACAGAAAGCCATGTCCAATTAAACAAGAAAGAGAGGAAACCTGTGATACAACCCAAATCTTTCGATTGTACAAATCAACACTAAACACAGAATGAATTAGAGAATCTGTAATGAATTTGCCGTATCTTCCATTGAATAGAAAAAGAAACAAGGAATTCAATTGGGACCTTTTGAGAGGACCCCTTGAACAAGTTGGTAACCGCTTTTAGAGAGAAGAAAAGATGTATATATTATTTACAAACCTAGTTGCAAGTATATAACTATATATACATTAACAGATACATTAATAGAGGAAAAGCAAACAGAATAGCTACAACACTATTAACTATACACTATTAACTGTCAACTAACTAACTATATAGTTACTAATTATACTACGTATTACTTTCACACTCCCCCCTCAAGTTGGAGATGGAGAAGAAACCAATCCCAACTTGACACCAATACTGTTGAACTGAGGAGCTGCTAATGATTTGGTAAACACATCAACAACCTACTCATGTGTTGTAACATAACGTGGATGAATAAACCCTTCCTTAAACTTGTTTATCACAATATGGCAATCAATCTCTAAGTGTTTAGTCTTCTCATGAAACACAGGATTAGCTGTGATGTGGAGAGTAGATTGATTATCACACCAGAGATCAGTCGGAAGTGGAATCATTACCCTGAAATCCTGGAGCAATACGCAAGCTATTGAAGCTCACACATTGCGGTACCCATACTCCTATATTTGGCTTCACAACTAGATCTAGAAACTGTAGTTTGTTTTTAACTCTTTCAGCTGATCAAAGAGCTACCCAAGAAAACACATTATCCACTCACAAACTTCCTAAATATGGGGCAAGATGCCCAATCACTATCACAGTAACACGACAACTACAGACTACTCTGACTGTTATAAAACAAGCTCTTCTTTGTAGTATGAACAAGGAAACGCAAGACATGCATAACCCCATCCTAGTGAGCTTGTGTAGGAGAAGCCACAAACTAACTAAGTTGTTGAATATTAAAGGTGATGTCAGGTCAGGTCATATTGAGATAAAGCAACCTCTCAACTACCCTCCTGTACCTGTCCGCATCTTGGAGTAGCGCATTGTGCTCATCAAACTTATGATTTCTAGGTAGTGGAGTGACAGTAGCATTAGAGTCAACAAGTCCACAATCAACTAGGATATCCTGGAGATATTTCTTCTGAGAAAGAAAAGTACCTACAGGAGTTCGAATTACCTTAACACCAAGAAAATACTTAACATTTCCCAGATCCTTGATGGTAAAAATAAAATGGAAAATTTTCTTCACAGCAACGATATCTGCCTCACAAGTCCCCCCAATTAAAACATCATCAACATATACTAACAGAGCAATAAAGCCACGTTGTTTGTCATAATAAACAAACAAGGATCATAGACTGACTGAGAAAAACCATAGTTCAGAATTTGAGTAGTAAATTTAGAGTTCCATTCTCTAGATGCTTGTTTCAACCCATACAAGAACCTTTTTAATCTACATACTTCACCTTGTCTAGCTTTGATGTAACCCTCGGGTGGAATCAAGTAAACTTCCTCCTTCAAATATCCGTGCAAGAATGCATTATTGATATCCTGTTGATGAACAAACCAATGTTGCAAAGTTGCTAGAGCAAGAAAAGTCCTCACGGTGACTAATTTAGCAACAGGTGAGTGAAAAACTATCAAAGAAATCAATACTTGTTGTTTGATTACCCCAAACGTTGTTGTAGAGTAGCTTTTTATTTTTAACTGATTAGATTAAATCAGCCAACTCAACTAACTAATCGTCAAACAAATTTAATAATTATTTGACAGAATTAAACAATTTATTTTAATCAATCAGCTAATTTTTAGCTAATCGGCTATCATCCAAATAAGGCCAAAAGTTAGCTTGAAAGGAATGGAACAGGTGGCCTAAAAATCGAAGAGGACAAATGATGCAGGCAGCTGCTCTCCTTTGTTCTTATCCAATCGCCACTTGTTTGATTTTTGCTTCAGCCCTCCTCCTTTATTCACCAACCGACTCACACATTTTATTCTCCAACACTCACACACCCTCCTTCTTTTGTATCTTTAAAATCTAGGTTTTTTAAGGAAAATGGGGAAGGTATTGCGTCATCCCTCTCTCCTCCTCATTGCCAGTCACACAGACCACTTATATTAAAAACTATGTTAAAATCATGTGATAAATGGTAGATGTTTTAAAATAAGACAAGTAGCTTTAATTCTTTTGGTAGTGTAATTCATGTTATTTACGTACCTCCATTTTCACGCTCTATCTTGTCTCTTTTTCTTTTAATTTTTTTCTTCTTTTTGCTCCGAAAAGACAATAGAGTATGAATATTGAGAAGTTGACTCAATAAGTATACTTTCGGGTTACCTTAGCATTTTCACTTTTGAAATGTACCTAAAATCAAATATGAGCTAAAATGAGTATCCTAACCATTTTAGGGCATTAATCACTAAGTTTCAATTTTAAATTTCGTTGAAAAATGCGTTTTCTTAATCCATGAGTATAAATTGTTCACGACCAATAATCTAATGCCTTCATAGAATGAACTTATGGTCAAACAAAATACGAACAGGAATTAAAAAAAATTGAGTAGAGCTTTGCAAGCCTGCCTGAACCCAATCCAATAAATGAGTTTCGAATAAATTTAAATATTGATTGCACTTAAATTCGAACATATTTGAAGTTTAATCCTACAAATATTATTTTCTAAGTCAAAACCCAATATATTGTGGTTGTTACATGTTGCGTTTGCTTCCAAAACGGAAGAGAGTCTGGTTTGATGGTCTGTCAGTCAGCTTTGACGAACTGTAGTTCATGGTATTAACTTATGGTTAAGACTTGAGTCAGTTAGCAACATATTTGTAGACTCTGTATTAAAGACGGGCATCGTAGAAATCAGCAAACAAGTGGAGATGGGGCATCCTTGTCATTAAAAGAGCAACATATCTAAGTCAGTGTTTACTTATTGCAGGACATTTATTTGGTTACCAACGCCTAACTTCTCAACTTTTTTATTTATAGGTCCATACCATGATCTACACGGGACCTAACACCCCTTCATCTACCTTCTCTTGGGAATTAAAAGAAAAAAAGAAAAATCTAGATTCATTCTGACTGTTCGGTATCAGCTTTGTCATTGCAGGAAACATTTATCTACCTCTCTATATAACACCATAACAATCGGACTGTGACTAAGAGAATTAAAGCACTCCCAAGCCTTTCTGGAAAATTGAAGTGGTTGATGCATCGAGCCACAACCATAATGATGTCTAAATTAGGCTATCTTTTAAAAGGAAACCGAAAAGTAAGATTGAGTAAGAAGCAGATCATTAACTTTTGGCTTCAACAATACCACACGCCTAACAAATTTTCCCCTATTTGAAGGAAGCAATATCTTCTGTCTAATATTATCATATCTTATTCAATCTTATAAAATCTCAACCATTTATTTTGTGAGACCTACACAGAATCTACGCGAGACTTATATAAGACTCACATAAATAAACGGCTAAAATTTATTGAACACAATAAAACACCATAATATTGAACAAAAGATCTGTACTCTATTCAAAGTGGGTAAAACAAACGTTTGAGCTCGCCATCAAATGACCGTGACTTTTGCCTTTATTAAATAACCAAAACACAAGTAAATTAATCACAAAAGGACCCGTCAACCAAACATACCCCCAACCTTAAAACATTTAGGTTTAGCTTTAGCGTTATATATTTTTGTTTTATAATAGCCATACAAAGCTTGTGGCGACACAACTCACGGAAAATCCTTTTCAGACCTAAAACAGTCCACATCACCATTTGGCCTTTTAGCAGACTACTTCGAATGTCGCTTTTGTTTGGACATTATCTACCATGTCCGGCTTCCACCTCAACTACGTCCTTTTCAATCGTCTTATTTTCCTTCTCTTTCGGCGATCAATCAAGGTACAGATGCCCAATTGTCTTTGTATACTTTAAATTCTTTTGTTTGAAAGCACTTTTTTGCGCATATTTTCACTGAAAACACACTTCACCGAACAAGAATAACACGATGGTCAGCTGAAAAACCTGGAGAGTTACCATCTTTAATGCTTCACGTGAGGATTAGATGTGATTCCATAACATATATAAGAATAATAAATGACATCCACATTAAAGCATATCATAATAAAAAGTAGGCATAAATAAAGCATCTCACCACTAAAGGATATACATATTAAATTGACACCTTTTCTTTTTCACATCCACCGGTGCACAGATTTCCATGCCCATTAGCCACAAAGATTTTAAAGCATAATATGAGATCTTGGTATAGTTAAAATGGTGTTCAACTCATCTTTCATATGTTACAAACAGAGCTACGACAGCAACTTTCGCGTACAAACCACCTTCAAATGTACGCTTTTCCCAACTATTTGCCCAAGTTCATGGTGAACACCAAAAGGCAAATGAGAGAACAACATTGGAATCTAATGTTAGTTACATTGTAGCTTAAACATGTTACTCAACATTCAGAAAGAACAAAATACAAAAAATATCAATAATAAGCATTTGAACTCTAAGAATATTTGATGAAAAATACACCTAGGCTGTTTCAATTATACCTGAGAAGTTATCTCACCCTTTCTTTTTTCTACTTCTGCTGTAGTAACAAAGCACCAAGAAAATGAACTCTTAACCTTCTCAAAGTGACTTTCTTTGTCCACCTCCACCAGTTCGTCATTGGTTAGGTTTACCTTGCAAAACCTGCTCTACCAACAAAATCCCCCCCCAAAAAAGAAACATGAAATTATTTACTAAAAATCTTTCCTTCCTGTTTTTCACTACCTCATAGCTCTGTAAAATTGTTTTTAATTTTGCTGAGCCACAAGCTGATCAATCTGCAATTGCTCCACCCAAGCTGCCATTGCATGATCAACTGATTCTCTCTGAGCATTCAAATTTGAATTCTCACTAGAAGCACTGACAGGGGCATGTGAAGGGAACTTTTCTTTCATCTCAGTCGGAGATTCTTTAACAAGAGATTGAACCCATGTCAAATCAGGCTCCTCCTCGTTACCAAGCTCGAATGAATTTGACCTCCGAAGCTTACCCAACTCTTCAGCACTGAGAGTCCAATCAAGTTTACCATTGGAAGAACCCCATTTTGACCAAGAATTTACTGGGGATCCAACAATAGCTGCACTGTTGGACCCTAGTTCACGAGAGCTGAGACTACGAAGCTGCTGATGCTGCTTCTCCCGTTGAGCTAACATGGATACTCGTGAGTTCAATGGTGAGATAGGTTCCATACTTCGTGGGGACATTCTTCCAGATGCAAAAGAGGCCTGTAATAGAGAGTGATCTACATTTTTAGGAGAAAAACTTGTGTTGATTGGTGATAGCATGCTCTGCTGCTGCTGGAATTGATTGAGAACAGCAGATTTATGAGTTGGTGAGAAAACGGCTGAAGCCAATGCTTGATCAGCATATCGGGGTGACGAGCTCTCTGCAGAAAAGAGATCATCAAGATTTGATGGAGTTAGGGTTTTCAATCTACCAGAACGGTTCAAAGAGTTGTTGCTCAATGATGGTTGACCAAGATTAGACAACTCGTTTAGGATCTGTTGTTGCTGCACATCAAAATCAGGCAGCAAAGTATAATCATCTGTAGGAATGTCTCTTGCATTTAGGGAAGATCTCAACCGGCTAGACTGAAGATTGCTTCCAGGAAGATGTAGGGCTGGAACATTTTGTTGGGGCCAAGCAACAGAAGAGTGTGACATTCCATTGGCAGATGGAGACATGGGAGGAGTGAATGGGGAAGGAGACATGACAGAAACTGAGGAAGGTGAGCCTGGTAAGAGATTCATGGCAGCAGCAAAATCCATGGCAGCAGCACCAGAAGTGCTGGAACGAGGGGAGGGTACAGCAGAACCAGTAGACATGTATAACGGTCTAAGTTCCTCAACAGTGTGAGCAAAAAAGCAAACCCTTCGGGCACAGTTTGTGCCATCTTTACAAAGCCGAGTTCGATATTGGGCAGGATGTAGCCAACACTCAAACACACCATGGGCATATTCACACATGTCCCCACGTCTGCAAGCTCCTTTTCGAAAATCAGGACATGGAACACAGCTGTAATGATACTTCCTAGGATCCCTTCTTCGGGCATTTTCCCCTGGATGAACAAATGGGCATTCAGTCCAATCATGTGAGTAGGCTCGAGAACACGGTCTCACCTTGAAAGAATACATTCGGAATTCATCAGTTGAATAGATACTATTCTTAATGTCTGGAAGAGATGGATCCACAGGGTACTCCTTCTTCTCTGATGCAGAGTAAGCAGGCATATCATTAAGCTTTGATTTCATAGGGGAATCTGAAGCAGACACCGGAGATCCATTTTCCATTGAAGGTGAAAGTGGCGGGGAATTTGAATTTGAAGTCAGAGTGGTGATCCTTAAATTACGTTCTATGACAGAACCATCAGTTGCAAGGAGTTCTTCAAGAATCAGCTTCATATCTTGAAGCTTTGGTGGAACAACAATAACATCAACTGGTCGATGACCATTTGCATCTACCAAATTAGGATCAGCACCAGATGACAGCAGCAATTTGACAATATCAACAGCATTCCCTGCTCCACCTGAAGCAGCACAGTGCAATGCAGTGCTTTTATCCAGGCCACATGCACGATTGACATCACCATTAGATAGAGAAAGAATCAGCTTAACAACATCAGAGCTTCCATACATAGCTGCAACCATCAATGGAGTTCTATATTCATTAACCATTTGCTTGGAACCCTTCTGACGGCCATACCACAGGCCAACCTCATCAATACAAGAAGGATCGCGATCGATCAATCGCTTAAAGCTTTCAACCTCATTGTTAGCTGCGAGATCAAGAACACTCGCAAAAGCATCTTCAGTCTCAATAGTCAAGTTATTCATATCTTTGTCGGGGAATCTATCTAAGTGGAATGAAAATTAAAGCGAGAAATGCAGACCGCGTAAGCTTTAACTCCCCCAATCCTCAGCACATATTTTGATGGGCTGATAAACAACAAACCTAGAATCAACCTGCAGATAAATACAAAATGATGATCCCATTATCAAAAACCAAGGAAAATATGTTTTTAAGATTAACAACAGTATGGAGCAAGAAAGAAAGTTACAGGAGAAATTATCATCCTCCTGATTAGAAACAGGAGACAAAAACAATAAACTTAAAAAAGAAACCACTAGGAATTGAATCGCATCAGAAGGTAAGGCTATGTTCCAAAGTTTGGATGAAGAAGTAGAGAAAAGAAAAAAGGGGAAGAGAGGAGAAGTGCGTAGGGGTGAGTGTTTAAACTCTCACCTCTAATTTGTATGCTTGTGAAAGGGGGAAGTTAGGACAAAATTGTAGCACAAGACAGCCGGGTAACTTCAATCCAATTCAATTCAGTTCGTTATGAAAAAAAAAATCAAATTCACTGAAAGACATAAATCAGCATATATAGCACCAAACTAAACAATCGGAGGAAAACCCGGAATAGGGAATCTTCCGACTTAGATTATAAGCTGTGTTCCTAGATTTCGTCCGGCAATCAAAATAATTAAATTTACTAAAAGCGGCTAACTTTCACACCCACTTTTTTATTCTTCACTTTGAACAAATAAATAAATAAATCATCCTTTCTAAATATTTCTTCTAAAGCAAATATTTACAAGGAAAAAGTGAACCTTTGTTCAAAAGGAAAAAGATTGCAAGTCATGAATTCATTTCTTGCACTAGAAGTCTAGATGTAGATAACAGGAAATCACTATTAACCTAATTCTTTCACCATTTCTTGTTTTTATTTACTTTTATCGCGCTCATGAGAGAAGGGTACTCGACTCAAGGTAAAGAAAAAATCTGATCTTTTCATTTATACTTCCCCCAAGTTTTCTCAGCAAACAAACAGAAACTCAAGGAACAAGCATATGACATGCTTACGGTTCTTGGTATCAAACTAACAGAGGAAAAAAAAATGTTTATTTTTCTAAAGAAAGAGAGGAACAAGAGAAATAGAAGTCAATATTATCAGGAACATATCAACCAGATGGAAAGGGAAATGAAAATCACAAGAAAGAAACTCGAACGAGAAGATCGGAAAAAGATCTGGTCCTTAGTAGCAAAAATATTCATCAATACCAACCCAGAAAAGGAAAACAATAAAAGACCAGAGAAAAGGAAAACAATAAAAGACCAGAGAAAAGGTTCGATCTTTCCTCAAGAAAGAAACATAAGTACTCTAAAGAAAAGGTTCGATCTTTCCTCAAAAGCCATAGCTACTGCCATTTTTGTCCTCTCTTTCTCTCACTGCGCAGTGACAGATGATGAAGAAGAAGAGGGTAATGACAAATACGCTACAAGCTGATAGAAAGCAGGAACACCCAAACGAAAGCTGACAGAAAGCGTGGAGAAGATGGCGGCGACACTGCAGATTGAGGAAGAACCGAAGAATTGAAATATTAGGGATTAGTTATTAGGGATTTGGGTGGGTTTTATGTATATATATCTAACGACAAACTTGTAATTAATATATAAAGGGTAAACGGGTAAACGGGTATGGGGGTGGTATCCCCGTACCCGCCTCGATACCCAGCGGGTATTTTTGTTAACCCCCCATACCCGCCCCATGGGTAAAAATTGGCTCCCCATACCTGCCCCCGTTCGGGTAATTTTATCGGGTACCCATCAGGTTCGGGTACAATTGCCATCCCTAGCAATTATTGTTGCCACTTCATAACACAGAATACTGCCATCATATGAAGTATTTCAAATTTTCCTTGAGAACTAGAATTTTTCTTATTTAAATTCTAATATTCCTTTTTCAAGTGATCTGTCTTTCCATAATTATATCATTTTAAATTCTTCTTACATTGTTATTTTGGTCCAGTATGATTTTGTATCCTACTTGAGTCATATTCCATTGATCTCCTTCTTATTACTATCAAGGCTTCAACTTGTTAAAAATTAGAATGCCTTTCTTCTTTATTCTTGCATAAACATTCTTCCTCTAAATCTATAGTTTCAACATTATCAAATAGTAGGTACTACATGATAGTTTCATATTTTACATGTTTTTAGAAGCTAAGTTAGTTATGATTTAGCATTTTTATAGCATGTTTTATAAAAAATTATATGATATTTTCTTATTTGGGGTTCATTATTCTGTAGGTAATGATTTTTAGAAGGAGATATGGATTTAAGCATAACTATATCCAATTAAGTATATTCCAGAGTCATTTAAAAGCTAACTTAAAGTTTGTAAAAGATCTAAAAAATAGACTATATATAGAGTAAAATTAGTACCAAGCGATGGTTTTGAAAATAAACACTCCAAGCATACATTAAATTATAAGTTTATTAACCTTAGTACTCTTTTATATTACTCTAGCTTATAAATACTCTTCCTAAAGTTCTTTTTAAGGAGCTTTGAAGACTGATGAAAACCTTTTTTGTCACTAAGTTGTTAGTTTTAAGGTTTTTAGCAACAAGGAAGAATTTGGAGAACAATTGGAGGAGATTATGAAAACACTTTGATTTTTTTTCTTCATTTTTATGTTAAAATTATTTTTTAGTTTTATTTTCATTATATTCAATATTTAAAACCCTATTTAGTGTTAAGGATGTAGTTTAGGATCGATTCTTACATTATTAGTACAAGATTTGATTATTGTTTGGTTGAATTTAATCTCTTTACTCTTAATCTTGGATTTATGTCTAACCATCATATATTTGACCTTACGGATTTTATAATGACTGAAAAGAGAAGTATGAAACTAAGAGAATAGATAGTTTAGCTCCAAGCAATGAAAGTGTCCTAGACTATTATCAAAAAAAAGAGATTAAGTTTCATAAGTTTGGCTAGGTTGAATTGTACATCGAGAGGTGATAGTTACTTAATTACATACCTTAAGAGAGGGCGTAGACTCATTAAGTTAATTGTTATTTCAATCATGATAATCAATCTTGTATGATAATTGGAATTCTATATAAATAAACCCAAAAATCTTAACAATTTATATTCTTGATTTCTCTTTGAAAATTCATTATCCATTTTTTGTTAGTTTGCTAATTTTATTAATTTTCTTAAATCATATATATTTTAGTGTCATTGTTTGATCAAGATTAATAGGCATAGTAATATAGTTCATATAGAATCAATATTCTAGACTATTCCAATTTTAATAACTTGCTATAATTGACTATATGCAATTGTAGATTTTATTGATCAAGTTTTTTAATAAAACTTGAAGTTTCCTTCTTTTATTATAATATAGTCAATCAACCTAGTCAAGATCTTGATATATAAAGTAATAAATAAGGGGAATAAGGCCACCTTACCTCAACCATTCACTACTCTTGAATAGGTTGTTTCATTCTCCACTGATCAAAATGCTATAAGAAGTTGTAGTTATGCATTACTTAATCCATTTCTTGAATTATATTGGGAAACTGAAAAGCTTCTATTGTGTGCAAACTAAGTCTCTAATTAATAGCATCAAATGCCCTATAAAATCAATTTTGATAGCACAATTCTTAATTAAATTCTTGCTTAAAACATTTCTTGTGCTAAAAGGAATTTTTCCTATTTGCATGCTTTAAATGAATGCACCTTAGGATTGAATAATGTAGTATCTTTGAATGATTTTATATAAAGTGTTACAACATGAAATTAGTCTGAAGTCTTTGAAAGAAGATAGATGTATGATTTTAAGGACAACGCTAATGATTTTTTTTCAATTCCCTAATCATCTTTCCCTCTTTAAAGAATCCAAGAATTTCCATATTTGTTGTGTTGATTATTTTGATTAGAAAGTCAACTTTTTCTGTTATAATCTACTTAGATATTGTTGAACTTAAGCCTTGTGTAGATGAGAAAAAATAGATTGAGTATTAATTGTGTCTCAAAAGTATTTATATGCCTTATGTTTGCTATCCTATGTTTGAGCTCTTTCTCCATTCTTCTTCAGTGAAGAGGATACTTTATTGATTTTTCTCCTTGACATAATTGCTTTATAGAAGAAATTTATGTTCCTATCCCCATCACTGAGCCATTGCTTTCTTAATTTTTACATCAGTAGGGAGATATGCACTTTTAGAACTTTTGTGTAATTATACAAAGTAATGTTCTCCTCTTCTAGCTTTAACATATCCATTAGAAAGAGGTTTAAGTTATTTTGAATCTAACTAAGCTTTGCTTTAGCTTTCATTATACCATACTAAATATTATTATATTATTCCTATTAGGGACCTTTAGCTTCTTCCTCACCATTTGAAGTTTTCTGGCATCAATGGAAGCTTTGCATCCTTGAAATTATGAGTTTATTCCCTTAGCCACTGCCTTCCAATAGCCATCAACCCCAACTAAATAATTGTTAAATTAGAAAGGAGCTCTTGTTTAGTATATTGTGGACAAGTTTTGTATACTATTAGTGTATGCTTAAAAAATATGGGGTTACTAAAGGTAGTCTTACTATGAGAGAATTTATCTAACTATATATCATTCACTAATAAATACCCTATCACTATCTTTTATTGTAATGAAATTGATGATTTGTAATGACTTAGGAAATCTTGCTTCTTATTGTCATAGGTTTTATTTACTAGTCGTCTTTTACTTTTTGAGACCCATTATATTCTAGTGAAGATTAATGTTAAGAGGGGACTATTTGCTTAGAGTCTATAGCTATGTTTTGTTGCAGATTTGATGAGAGGAAAATTTATGTAACTTGTTTAAAATTTTAAAGAGAATTTGATTGGGAGTAAGAATCATATGCATCTAATAGGTAATTTTACTATTATTTATAAATGTTGAAACATAAAGGACATTTGTATTTCTTAACCTTTCTTATGAAGAATTTGTAATCATCTGTCAAATAATATATATATCAAAAGTATAAAATATAATACAAGTATTTGAAAAGATAGAGAGTAAATTTTAAATTATTAACTGGCCACATTTTTTTGATCGGTAACCACCGAGCAAAAGGGTTGTTTTTTCAACATCTTTGACGTCGTCAATAACAAATTATGTTGTCGTCAATACCAAATTATGTTTTCAATTCAAACTATGTGTAGTGTGTGATTGAACCAGAGGCTATGAAGATGAAAAGGATAAGAGTTGCACGTATACAAAGATCAAGTCATTCACATTTGCCACTGTTCAATATGCATGGTGATGAGGCCTCTATATTGTTGGGTTTGGGTTCCCTCCTATGTTATAAAATCCAAAATTTGTTGAAGCCCACGTTCTTTTTAACCCATTAGGGATAATTTTTGTCTTGCTATTTAACCAAATTTCAACAACCTAGAGTGAGAGAAGAGAGAGAGTTGGTCTTTCCTTCAACCTTTATAAAAGGAGATATTTATTACCTTGACTCGTTTTACATTTTTGGCAACTAGAAAGTTATTCACCGTTGGATCGGTCTCATTTTTGGTATACATTTGAAGACATATTATTCTTCATTCTAAATGGTAGAGATTTGGTTTGGAGGTCTAGAGGCTGAGTTTTTGGTTCCAAAGTTGGATTGATCTCAAGGTGTTTCCAGAACTAACGAGCTTCACCATATTCTAATTTTGGTCTATCATTCTTTGTCTGCTCAGGCTGAATTTTGGTGAGCATGTTCCGTACTCATTGTTCTTTATTTTGAATGGTGAAGATTGGATTTGGACGGCTTAAACTTTTCCAGAATTTGTTAGAATAGTAACCTTTGTTGTGATTGCTCTTTTAGTGTAGTTCTCTACTTTGATTTATGGTTATATGAGATTAAACCTTTGATCTCCAGATTATTGTGGCTGTTAATATATATAAGTTTCATTTTCTTAGACCAAGAGAGGTCCCATGGTTTTTTATCCTTCACACCGAAGGAGTTTTTGCCACGTTAAATAATTATTATATTTTGTGATTGATTTTTTGATTTATGCATTATTAGGGCAGCTTGTGATCTTTTAGTTTTCTGAAAATTTTTGTTCATTATTACTCCTAATAGATTCATTCAAGTAGGGAAAGATTTATTGATTGATAGTTGCGTGTGTTATACCCGCTTCCTTTCCAACACAGTGGTATCAGAGCCTAGTTAATTTGTTAATTGAGTCTATTTTTGCTTGTTTGAATGATGGAGATAAATATGAATAAAATGGTTTGTTTGGATGGCAAAAACTATCACAGTTGGAAAGGAAAGATGAAAGATCTTCTATTTTTAAAGAAGTTGCATTTGCCAGTATTTGCTGCTAATAAGCCTGAGTCCATGTCTAATGAAGAATGGGAATTTGAGTATCAATAAGTATGTGGCTTTATTAGACAATGGGTTGAGGGTAATGTATTGAATCATATTGTCAATGATACACATGCCAAGACTTTGTGGGAGAAGCTTGAATCTTTTTATGCTTCTAAAAGTAGCAATAACAAGTTATTCTTGCTTAAACAAGCCAATGCTTGCAATACAAAGAAGGGAGCTTAGTTCTTGACCATGTGAATAAATTTCAGGGTATCTTTGATCGGTTGTTCAGTATGAGTGTGAAATTTGATGAGGACATTGTGGAACATTGGTTGTTGAATACACTCCCTAATTCTTGAGAGAATACACTCCCTAATACTTGATAGTGGTGCTGCACACCATGTTGCTTCAAAGAGAGAACTCTTCACATCCTATACTCCTGGTGATTCTAGAATTTTACAGATGAGTAATGAAACTGTATCCAAAGTAGCAGGTATTGGCACTGTGACTGTGGATACCAACCTTGGAATGAAGTTGGTGCTTAAGAATGTTAAACATGCATTAGATGTGAGGTTGAATTTTGATCTCTTGTGAAAATTTGTATCATGATGGATATGGCACAAATTTCTTTGAGCATAGCACGGTTTATAAAGGATCCTTGGTTATGGCTATAGGGTTTAGAGCTTCAGGCTTGTATTGGTTACAAACTACAAGCCTTACAAATCTTGTGAATGCAGTTGGGAGTGATGGCTCTTCAGATTTATGACACAAGAGGTTAAGTTACATCAGTGAGAAGGGGCTGAATATTCTAGCTATGAAGAATTCGCTTTCTGGTTTAAAAGGTGGAGAGTTAGAAACTTGTGTTCATTGTTTGGTTGGAAAACAGAAAAGGGCATCCTTTAAAAATCATCCTCCTTCCAAGAAGGGGGAGTTGCTTGAGTTCGTACACTTAGATGTGTGTGGTTCTCTGAAGGAAAAGTCATTTGGTGGTGTACAATATTTTGTGAATTTTATTGATAACCACTCAAGGAAGCTTTGGGTTCAGGTTTTGAAGATCAAGTACTTGGTGCATTTAAAGAGTTTCATGCTTATTCTAAGAGAGAAATAGGCAAGAAACTAAAATATGTTTGCACTGATAATGTGGGAGAATACTGTGGGCCTTTTGATTCATATTGTAGAGAGCATGATATTAGACACTAGAAGACATCTCCTAAGACTCCACAACTGAATGGCTTGGTAAAAAGGATGAATAGAACTGTGATGGAGAGAGTTATAAGTGTACTTTCAAAGGCCAAACTACCTAATTCTTTTTGGGGTGAGGCATTGTATGCAATTACACATGTTATCAATCTAACTTCTACTATTGCTTTACATAATGATGTTCCTAATAGATTCTAGTATAGTAGAAAGCCTTCCTATGAGTATTTGTGGGTATTTAGTTGCAAATGTTTTGTTCATGTTCCTAAAGATGAAAGATTTAAGCTAGATTCCAAGACAAGACAGTGTATCTTCATTGGTTATGGTCAAGATGAGTTTGGCTACCAGTGTTATGACCCTGTTGAGAAGAAACTTGTCAGAAGTTGAGATGTAGTCTTTGCAGAAGATCAAACTATTGAAGATATTGGCAAAGTGGAGAAATTAAAGCCTCATATTCAAGGTTTGGTAGATTTAGATGCAATTCCTTCAACTCCTACACCTGATACAGTTAATGATGAAAATCAAGTTGATTTTCAGGATAATACTCAAGATACAGATAAGGTTGACATTCCTATAAATAATGCAGCTGATGATCAATATGAGGTACTTGGTAAGGAATAAGAGTTTCTACTTAGGAGGTCTACTAGAGATCACATACTATCTAGTAGGTATTCATCTATTGAGTATGTGTTGTTGACAGATGCTGAGGAGCTTGAATGTTCCCAAGAAGCTATTAAAAGTGAGGAAAAGGTCAAATAGGTTGCAGCTATAAAAGATGAAATGCAATCCTTGTATGATAATGAGACCTTTGAATTAGTCAAGCTTTCCAAAGATAGAAAAGCCTTGAAGAATAGGTGGATCTATAGGGTGAAGCAAGAAGAGAATTCATCATCTCTACGGTATAAAGCCAGATTAGTTGTTAAAGGCTTCAATCAAAAAAAGAGAATTGATTTTGAGGAGATTTTCTCATCAGTGGTCAAGATGTCTTCAATTCGAGTTATTTTGGGTTTGATTTCTACTCTTAATTTAGAGATTGAGCAGATTGATGTAAAAACTGTTTTCCTCCATGGTGACTTAAAAGAGGAGATTTACATGGAGCAGCCTGAAGGTTTTGTGGTAAAAGGCAAAGAAAGTTATGTTTGCAAATTGGAAAAGAGCTTGTATTGTTTGAAACAAGCACCAAAGCAATGGTATAAGAAGTTTGAGTCTTTTATGATTCGGCAAGGCTACAAGAAGACTACTTCTGATCATTGTGTTTTTGTGAAAAAATTTTCTGACAATGATTTCATCATTTTGTTGTTATATGTTGATGACATGCTTATTGTAAGTCCTAACTCTTCCAGAATTGTGAATTTGAAGAAAAAGTTAAGCAAGTCCTTTACTATGAAGGATTTGGAGCCAGCAAAGCAAATTCTTGTTATAAGAGTCATTCGTGACAAAAAGTGCAAGAAGTTATGGTTTTCATAAGAGAAGTACAT
Source organism: Erythroxylum williamsii (assembly GCA_027564335.1). Classification (NCBI taxonomy): domain Eukaryota; kingdom Viridiplantae; phylum Streptophyta; class Magnoliopsida; order Malpighiales; family Erythroxylaceae; genus Erythroxylum; species Erythroxylum williamsii. Next base: position 7,659,162 of record JANITW010000007.1, read on the forward strand.
TGAGAAGGTACTACATCAGTTCAATATGGCTATGGCTATGGCTAAGGCCGTAAGTACACCTCTTCATCCATCTTCATACACAAAAGAGGTATGCTCTGTTTTGTGATAGTCAGAGTGCTGCTCATCTTAATAAAAATCCTACTTTCCATGGCATATCTAAACATATTGATGTGAGGTATCATTTGATCCGTGATGTTTTGGATTCTAAGTATATTGAGCTTGAAAAGATTAATATTGATGATAATGGTGCTGATATGTGCACAAAAGCTTTACTAAGAATGAAGTTTGAAATTTGTCGATTAAGGGTCAGTTTGGCAACCTCCTCCACGTAGTTGGGAAGGGGGAGAATTGTTGGGTTTAGATTCCCTCGTATGTGATAAAACCTAAAATTTGTTGAAGCCCACTTTCTTTTTAACCCATTAGGGTTAATTTTTGTCTTGCTATTCAACCAAATTTCAGTAGCCTAGAGTGAGAAAAGAGAGAGAGTTGGTCTTTCCTTCAACCTTCACAAAAGAAGATATTTTTCACCCCGACCTGTTTTACATTTTCGGCAATTGGAAAGTCGTTCATCGTTGGATCGGTCTCATTTTTGTTATACACTTTGAAGACATATTGTTATTCATTTTGAACGGTGGAGATTTGGTTTACAGGTCTAAAGGCTGAGTTTTTAGTTCCAAAATTGGATTGGTCTCAAGGTGTTTCTAGAACTAACGAGCTTCACCATATTCTAATTTTGGTCTGTCATTCTTTGTCCGATCGGGCTGAATTTTGGTGAGAATATTCCTTACTTATTGTTCTTTATTTTGAAAGGTGAAGATTAGATTTAGGCAATTGAAACTTTTTTCAGAATTTGTTAGAACAAAAACCTTTGTTGTGATTACTCTCTTAGTGTAGTTCTCTACTTTAATTTGTGGTTATATAAGATTGAGCCTTTGATTTATGGATTATTGTGGTTGTTGATCTCTGTAAGACGGTATTTGTGATAGTGGATTTCATTGGTTTAAACCAAAAGAGATCCTGTAGTTTTTTATCCTTCATATCGAAGGAGTTTTTGCCACGTTAAATAATTATTGTGTTTTGTGATTGGTTTTTTGAATTGTGCATTATTAGGGCAGTTTGTGATCATTTAATTTGCTGCAAATGTTTGCTTATTATTACTCCTAATATATTCATTCAAGTGAGCAAAGATTTATTGATTGATCGTTGCATGTGTTATACTCGCTTCCTTCCCAACATATATATATCCTCCATTGCATATTCGCCAAGCATAATTTATTCCTACTTTGTTTTGTATGTGTCATTTCTACATTACTAAATAAAAGGGTGATTATCATTCTTTTATTTTAATTCAAACAAAAATAAAGCTATCCTTAAGGATCTCCTTTTTTTATAAGGCTAAAAAAAGTAAATATGATATACCAAACAAGGAAATATAAGAACCTAAGTTAATAGCTCACAAGTTGTAAGTCTACAGGGAAGAGAAATTTGTAATTTTAAATATAAAATTTAACAAGTAAAATATAAAGAATTTTTATTTCCATTTTCAATTTAGGCGTTGTTTTTTTTTTAATCAATGAGAGGTACAGTTGTTATTTTTTAAGTGTTCTTGGAATACTTCTTGAACCTATACAATAACTTGTCAGTTTTATGAGTTAGTACTTAAAATTAAATAATAACATCTGGTAAGTACTCAACCAGAAAATTGATTATGCTCCTGTGGAAGTATCTAACCGTTACAGACTCTTAAAACGTTTCCTCGACTGAGTTCTTTTCTTAATTTAAGTGATTATTTGAAACTTTAAATTCTTAAAATTTAAAAAGTTTAGTTGCTTGAAATTTTGAAAAATCAAGACAATTCTAGCCTAAGAGCTAATGGTTTAAATAACCTTGTACAGCCAGTTAAAGAAACCTCTTCTAATCATTTACACCATCCCTTAATACGGAATGTGTTGAACATTGACTAGAATACATAACTCAAAAACGTTTTGGCTTGTGTTTAAAGATAAAGCACACATTTCATACAGTTTGGTGCATAAGTACTTGTGTGATCTCGTGGGTTGAGCCTAGTTTAGCTCCACACCTACTCCTCCAGATTTTATGTTCATGAAATTTTACATTGAAAAGTATTATTTTAATGATAGTGTAAGCAAGTCGGCACAATGTATAACAAAAATAACAAAGTTTAGATGACCCTAAACGAAGGCAAATATAGAAGGCTAAAACCTAAGACAAGTTATATAAATTAGGGTATTGAAACAATATTAATAGATTTAAAATAGTAAATGCTATTTTGTTATAAGAAGGATATTACTATTATTATATCCCACCAGCAGAATGAGGCCATAGTCAACTATAATTATGTACGAGAAGCATAGATCTTGCTTCCTCATTCCTCCACACACCAATGGCTCAATTTGGAGCTTGAATGAGGTATGATGTTTTATGATCACATTAATAAACAAAAATTACTTCGTCAGGTAGTGAGTTTAGGATGTGTAGATTAACTCCGTGTTGTGAAGGATAGCGGCGGCTAACAATACATGTTTTAGGTCGTCTCTCAAGTCAAAACCGCCCAAAGATCTAAATTGTCGTTGTGGACAAGAAGCAGGAGCCCATCCAGTCCACCCCTCACGCGTTGAACCATTTTGACTCGTTATTGTTATTTATACCACGCAATAAATATGGAAGTGGCCAATTCTTCCCATAACTGTTGGACACTTGTAACCTCAAATGACATAAAGTTCCAACACGTAAATCCGTGTGCCATCCTTTTCTGCTTTTTGGGATCTCTGTTTTCATAGTATATATTACAGAAACATCCATTGCAGGCCCTACAGTCAGACTCTGGTCGGTCATAAAAGGACGCTTGAAGACTTCTTCTTACTTGTGAGAATTTCGGTTAGACCTTGTTACCTCTCGTTATCTGGAGCGCAGATCCTCTGTCGAAGATCCCCTGTCTTATTCTGTCTAATGGGCTAAACGACGTCGTTATTACTATAAAATTTAAAACCGTGGCTTCCTCTGAATTCCTCCTCTTTTGCTTAACATTTTTAAAACAGACAGCGTATAGGAGCTCGGCTTCCGTGTAGGAGCTTGACTTGTGTTTCAAAAAGGAAGTGACTTGAAATGTCTGTAATTTATAAACTTCTTGATTTTTGCACAACTGGATATGAATTTTATTCATAACATTATTAATATCCTTATTATTATTAAGGATAAATAATTAAAATTTATTTCTTTATTATTATTCTTGAACAATACTAATATTGATAATAATTATAATAATCTTCATAATAACTATAATAATCATAATCATAATAGTCATAATAACTATAATAATAATAATAAAAAATAATAATAAGCATTTTAATTTGAAATGATACATTTATTAATGGTAAGCAATATACTGAACTACAAACCTAATGATAATAGTCACATAATAATAATAATATTAATAATAATCACACAAAAGGATAATAATCATAATAAAAATAAAAATAATAATATTATTATTATTAATAAAACACGTGCTAGCCTAAAATGACCTAATAAATTTATTTTTATAATAATAATAACAATAAAGAATTTAATAATAATAATAATAAATTTTATAAATACTGTTTACTATTAAATTACTTATTGTTATTATTACTATTAAATATTAATCTGAACATATACTTATTGTTATTATTATTATTATTATTTTAATTTAGTGCCATTATTATAATAACTTTTATAATTACTTATTGTTATTATTAAATTTATTATAGAGTAATTATTAAATTAAATATAATTATTATTAAATTGGTTGTTAATAATTTCATAAATCTTTTTGCTATATGTATTATTATTTTTGTTAGTATTATAATTTTGTTTTTAATTATTTTAATAACTATTGTTATAATAGAAATTTGTTATAATTAGTAATTTTCTTCTTATTATTATTAATTTTATTATTCTGATCAATTTTATATTCCTTATAATTTTTAATGATTATTATTATTATTTTCCGACTTGAGTTTATATACTTATTATTATAAATCTTATTAATCTTTTAATTATTTATATTATCAACATTAGTAGTATTATTAATAATTTTGTTATTATTATTAAGTTTATATATTTGTTTATTTAGTAATTTATTATTATTTTTTCATCATCATCATCATTATTATTTTTATTATTAATAAATTATTTATTTATTAATATTATCGGGTTTAATTTATAAAAATTTTATTTATGGATTTATAATATTAATGATAATAATAATAGTT